>PVKM010001158.1:0-83851 GCA_004027735.1 Carollia perspicillata
AGCTTTTTCTTGATTTCTTGACTGCAGTCTCCATTTGAATTGATGACTGAACCGAACTAAGCAAAACATCTAATAATTTTAGTGTCTTCATTGTCTGTGTTAAAGTTGTGTATTTCTTCCATAGTCATTATTTTTTGTCTTCTTTTTTTGTCTTTCTTTCTGTCTTTTATTTCCGTCCCAGTCCACTCCCCCCCCCCCCCCCCCACCCAGTGTATCTTCTTGATACTCAAATACAGTCAGGCTAAAGGCTGCCAGGTTGTTATTTGCAACAATTGCATGTGCTTTCTCATTCCCCAGTTGGAATTCTGCTTAGCACATTTTAATTTGCCCTTTGCTTGCTTGAGCAGAAAAAGAAAATTGGAGACAAGGAGGCAATGGTAAGTAGCCTGTATACTCACTAAAGTGGTAAGGACATGTGTTTCCTAGGGCCAAATGAATACTTGTTGGTGCCTGCCCAAGAGAGCTGACTACCACCGGGTAAGAGGATCAAGCAGCAAAAATCTGTGGGCCATAGGAAAGGAGGCTGTCCCACAGCAGGGATTTGAGCATTGGAGCCCTGCAGAATTTACCTGATAGCTTGCATTTGGATGTCTGCAACCTGGAAGGTATCAGTAGCTTATCAGAGTTAACAGAGAAACAAAAACAACAGTCAAAGACAGAATTCCAAAAAGTATCAGAGTCAGGGTTCAACCTGAGACACAGAACCAGTAGATTAATTAATTACAAGGAATTGACTTATGAAATTGAGAGGGCTGGCTAAACAAGTATGACATCTGTAGGGCAGGTAGCTAGAAAGAGAAGATCAAGAGCATATTGGGACCTCGTGAGGACAGGCTGAAATTTGTTGTCCACAGGTGGTAAGGAAGGAAAAATCATGAGCAGGCTGGAACTTCAAGGGCTTGAACTGTTTGCAATCTACAAGTTCAAGGAAAGCTTAAGCCCTCTTTTAAAGGGGTTCACCACTTAGGTCAGGCTCACTCTGGATAGTCTTCTTTTGATTAACTTAAAGTCATTTGATTAGGGACTTTTATCATATCTGCAAAATAACTTGACAGCAGTAGCTAGATTAGTATTTGATTAAATAGCTGGGGGATGTAGTTCAGCCTAGTCAAGTTTATACATCAAAAATCCATCACACAACAGCAGCCAATATATGAGACATGTGTCCCTTTCCTTTTCCTTCCTCTCTCTGCCAGTACACGAGGAAGCTAGAACCTAGAAAAGGGATATGGAGAAAGTGTCGCAGAGGCAGACCATATTGCCCTCCCAAGAGACTCCAATGGGAGGGGATGGGAGGAGTAAAATAACAGACGACATCCTCTCCCTATTCTTGGCCTTGGAGCTATAAATCTGGCATGCAGTGGGAAAGGGGAAGATTTGAATTGATATGTCACAATTTTAACAATGGACAGCAAGTAGAAAATTATGTGATCTGAGATATCATTAAGACAGTTGCTGATTATCAAGGAAAGGAGACTTAACATAGCAAGTTTGGGTACAGTTATTGGAGACAAAACTCCACTGAGACAACTGAATAAAAAATAATTAGGTTACAAAAATTGTAAGAACTATTGCAGATATTAAACAAAGAAGGAAAATATGTGGCTAGAGTGGTCAAAGAAGGCTTATTTTAAAAGGTGGAATTTGGACTGGGTCTTCTTAAAAGAAACATTTTTTAGAGAGTTGGAGCAGAAGGCAAACTATTGAACATAAAGGTTTAGAGAAATGATATGGACACGTGGGGAGCGAGGACAGAATGAATGTTGAACTGATCAAAGTATGTGTGTTAAGCAGCCAAGTATTGACAGGGGTTATACTAGGCAGCGTCTTGAGAGCCAGGCAGAGAAATTGAGATTTGATGAGGTAGTTACTAGGAAATCACTGTAGGTTCTTGAATGAGACAAGCTTGAAGGAAGTTTTTGTTTTGAGTATTCTGAAGGCAGATCAATGTAATAGTAGTATAATATCGATGGATTTTAGGGGAGAAGGACTGAGATTCAAAGGGGCTAGTAAGGATGCTATTACAATACTCTATATAGGAATTGATAATTACCTGATCCAGAATGACAAAGGTAAAATGGAATTGGAGAAAGGGAAATATTGCAAAGACAAAAACAGTAAGAGCAATGACCAAATGGAACTGGTGGCAGAAAGGATAGTTCAGAATACTCCTTGGTTTCTAGCTTGGGGAATTGGAAATATAGTGAGGTTGCAAAAACATGAATGAGGAAGTTGGGAAAATCTACTTGGGAAAACATGACTATTCAATTTATTTGTGATTATTGAAGCTGAAGTTATGATTTGACGTGGAACTGTCCTAATAAAAGTTGGAAAAAAGAACATCAGATTAGCTTGATAAAATATACACAAAGAACTGCAAGTGGAAGGTTCAGGCTGAGAAACTGAAAGAGGCATAGGTGGTGTTTTTTAAAAGACCTTCTTCCAACTGAAGGTGGTGTCCTTTAGAAGACAAAGGAGTAAATAGGAATGGAACAGTTGGCTACCCAGATGGTATCAAAGAACAAAATATATTTTGATATCTGGACCATAGCTTAAGACCCTAGAACTGATGGTTTTTTTTGGCAAGGACTAGGAAGTGTGTCATGAGGACAACAAAATAGAAAGGTTTCTTTCTTTCTTTCTTTTTTTTTTTTAAGAGGGGTGAGGAGGCATCATTTTGGAAGGAAATTGTTCTTGGGTGGATGGATAAGGAGAGAGAACTGAGTGAACAAACACAGAAATAACATTGTTTCAAAAGATTTAATTACAGGTGAAAGGAAGCTGAATTTATTGTTAACATTTGTTGAGAGTTTACTGTATGTCAACATTGTGAAAAATTCTTTATATGCATTTTCTCATGTAATCCTTATAAGAAGCTTAACCTTTTTCCCCACTAAACAATGTGTCATGGACATGTTTCCATGTCAGAAGAAATCTGCACTGTCGTGTTTAATGGATGCACAGCATAGTGTTCCACTGCATGTAGGGCCATTGTATTGTAGTAAGCTACAGCAAACTTTCCTATTAAACATTTTTTCTACACCTTAAAAATTTTTAATTTATTTATTTTTATTTTCTACACCTTTGTGTATGAGCTCTCTTTTTCCTAAATAATAGATACATATTTTTAGTTTTTAAATTTTTGAACATCATGATTCAAAAATAAAAATATAAAAAGATATACAGTAAGAATATTTTTTTCTAGATTTCTTCCATTCTTGTTTCCCGCCCTATCCCTATGATTATTTGTTTCCTTCATATCTTTTCATAATTTCTTTACACTATATAAGCAAATATGTAAATAGGTATTCTTATATTTTCCTTTTTTTCTTTTTACCCAAAGTAACAAGCAGCTTGTGATCATCTCTTTAGGGTAAAATATTAGAAGTGCTATTGCTGAATTAAAGGGTAGTTTCAGTAAAATCTTAGTTTAAAAACATATCGCTCAATTGGGCATCAGGAAGGTTTACACACCACTACCACATGAATGTCACTAAATCCATTTTATTTATTTTTTTAATTTCAGTGTATCCATATACCTTAAAATGTGTGGAGCTCAGAATAAATGTTATAAAAATCACTATAATTTGTAATATAAGGCTAATTCTGGTATTATACAGAAGTGATTATATAAAAGATTTGGACTTATCCACTTACAATTTATAATACAGGCAAATGAACACAATGGGACTGAAAGTTTTTTTATCCTCACCGAGGACATTTCTTCATTGCTTTTAGAGAGAGAGGAAAGGGGTGGGTGGGAGTGGAGGGGAGAGAGAGAGAGAGGAAGAGGAACACTAATATGAGGGAGAAACATCAATTGGTTGCCTTCTTGTGTGCACTGCAACGGGATCGGATCCTCAACCCCAGCATGTGTCCTAACTAGGAATCAAACCCATGACCTTTCAGTCTATGGGATGATACTCCAACCAACTCCAACTAAGCCACACCACTAGGTTATGTTTATCTTATTGGATAGGTGGAGAGACAGGTAGGAATTAAAAGAAGGAAAATTATCAGTTGTTTGTGATGTAAAGATATGAAATAGAGCTGAATGAGCCAAGGAATAAGCAGAATGATAAATAGGGACAGACTTAAGATGAGAACAAAAAAGGGTAGATCATTTCATTGGGCCTCATACACCTGATAAGGCATATTGCCAGATCATCTCTTCCGTAATTTTTTTAAAACTCCTATTATAACCTCTATTTCTTTTAGTGAATTGATACATATTAATTATAATAGAAATTACACTAAATTTCAACTGAATGAATATGTTCATTTGTCTTTTTTTTCTTTCTTAAATAGAATTGTCTGAAGAGATGGATACTTCTCCCTCCAAAAAATACCCAGTTAAAAAACGGGTGAAAATACATCCCAATACGGTGATGGTGAAATACACTTCTCATTATCCCCAACCTGGGGATGATGGATATGAAGAAATTAATGAAGATTATGGAAATTTTATGGAAGAAAATCCAAAGAAAAGTCTGCTGAATGAAATGAAAAAAAAAGGAAGGACTTTTTTTGGAACCATGGATACCCGACCTCCACCAACAGAAGACCCAATGACCAATGAGATTGGACAATTCCAGAGTTTTGCAGAAAAAAACATTTTCCAATCCAGAAAAATGTGGATAGTGCTGTTTGGATCTGCCTTGGCTCATGGATGTGTAGCTCTTATCACTAGGCTTGTTTCTGATCGTTCTAAAATTCCATCTCTAGAATTGATTTTTATCCGTTCTGTCTTACAGGTCTTATCTGTGTTGGTTGTGTGTTACTACCAGGAGGCCCCCTTCGGACCCAGTGGATATAGATCACGACTCTTCTTTTATGGTGTATGCAATGTCATCTCTATCACCTGTGCTTATACATCATTTTCTATAGTTCCTCCTAGCAATGGGACGACTATGTGGAGAGCCACAACCACAGTCTTCAGTGCCATTTTGGCTTTTTTACTTGTAGATGAGAAAATGGCTTATATTGACATGGCTACAGTTATTTGCAGCATCTTAGGTGTTTGTCTTGTCATGATCCCCAACATAGTTAATGAAGAAAATTCCTTGTTAAATGCTTGGAAAGAAGCCTTTGGATACACTATGACTGTGATGGCTGGGCTGACCACTGCTCTTTCCATGATAGTATACAGATCTATTAAGGAGAAGATCAGCATGTGGACTGCACTGTTTACCTTTGGTTGGACTGGGACAGTTTGGGGAGTATGTACTATGTTCGTTCTTCAAGAACCCATTATCCCATCAGACGTAGAAACCTGGAGTTATCTCATTGCTATATGTGTCTGTTCTACTGCAGCATTCTTAGGAGTTTATTATGCGTTGGACAAATTCCATCCAGCTTTGGTCAGTACAGTACAACATCTGGAGATTGTGGTAGCAATGGTCTTGCAGCTTCTAGTGTTGCACATATTTCCTAGTGTCTATGATGTCTTTGGAGGTGTAATCATTATGATTAGTGTTTTTGTCCTTGCTGGCTACAAACTTTACTGGAGGAATTTAAGAAGGCAGAATTATCAGGAAATTATAGACTCTCCCATTAAATGAATACCTGACTATTATCTTAACCATCAGTTATTAATAGGTACACTGCCACTTTAATATTCACCTATACCTTTTGTGTTATATAACTGGCAGAGTGCTATACAATATTTAATTAATATATGCAGATGTAGAAAAATATATTCTAGTCTATCATATTCAAAAACAAATATTAGCCCTGGCTAGTGTAGCTCAGTGGATTGAACGTGGGCCTGTGAACCAAAGGATTGCGGTTCGATTCCCAGTCAGGGCAAATGCCTGGGTTGCAGGCCAGTTCCCAGCAGGGGATCCACGAGAGGCAATCATACATTGATATTTATCTCCCTCTCTCCTTCCCTCCCCCTCTAAAGATAAATAAATAAAAAAATCCTTAAAAAAACCAATATTAAATATGTGAAATTTCATGAACCTAATGTCTTTACTGTTATTAACAAAGGTAATTGTGGTAGAAGGAGAATGTTAACTTTCATCACTAAAGGACATAAACTTGAAGAAACAACCCCTTTCAGATGGAAATTCTGTGACACTAAAGTTCCAAGATTAGAAAAATGTTCATGCCCAATGTTTTATGAATGTTCAACAAAAATCCTTCACTATTCAAAAATCTTCATTTGTGAAAAGTACACTGTAGGGTAAAATGCTGAACACCGGGCCCTGCTTTACCATCTACTTGCATTAGAAAACTAGAGGTGATTGGGCTGAGTAAGGGAGCTTGAGTGAAGACAAGAAGAGGAAACAAAAGAAAGGAACAGGTTTTTTAATGACAAGGGTGCTTATCCTACCTTAGAACAGTAAATTGGTCTTACTCTTGCTATGGCCACATTAGGCAATGCATATGATGTGGAAATAGGCAAAAGACTGGATTCTTGCTAGCTGTACTTAGTCTACGCCTGATGGTGGGAAGTCTAGTGTTGGGGCAGGTTCTCCTTATCCTCAGTTATAGGATCTCTTCAAAATTGCCCTTGTTTAGATTTTGTAGTCAGTATATATATAAGCTTCAGTAAAGGTACTCTTTAGCCCCCCAAAAGATACTAACAATAATCACAGTATGGCAGAAAAATGATACAACATGGTGTCCTCAGATTCTTTTTAAAAAGGCCTAAAAGTCTGTAAAAGCACAAGGTGGCATTCATTGGGTCTAATTCGAGAAATTTTTATTAATTTAGTACAAAACAATGTTGATATGATACTGGTTATTAAACTATTGTTACTGAGCTATCCTAGCTCCAAATTCACCTTTCCATACTTTCCTTTCTGATGCTATGGCTCAGACCCTGCAAACTACATTTTTCCTATGCTAGCTGATGTCTCACTAGGTTCCACCAATAAAGGCCATTTCAGGGGAGACTGGAAGTGAAGGGGCAAAAGGACTTCCTCCTTTCCAATTGTTTTCAGTGTCTGTCATTGTTACCTCAGCAACAAACAATGGTCCCTAGGTCTAGGAGAAACAACTGATTTCATCCTTGAGCTTCTTTTGGCACACCTTCACCCCAACCAGCCTCATCGTATCCCTCTCAAAGGTAGCAAGACTAGATGGACAGCATCCTCTCAAGAACTGGAGCTACAGTTCATCTGGGTTATTCTTCTGAGCTTCTGAGACCTGATAGTCTAACCTCAATTCCTCTTTTTCACTTGCTTTAGTGGAGAAAGCTGCTCTCTACAGTTATCACCTCCAGGCTACTTCAGTGTTCCCTTTTTGTTTTTTTCAGTCCGTCTCTTGCTGGTGATGTTGGCTCTTAGTTCTTGAGTTCAGCAAAGAAAGAATTCATAGCCAAGAACTCAGGCACAAGAGGAAGTTTATTTAGCATGCAAAGCGAAAGTACACTCAAAGAGAAGATTTGAGTGGGCTGTTCAGAGAGCTGGCTTGGCCTTTTAGAAAGAAAGTCACAGAGGCAGAAGAAGTGAGCCAGCTACGTTGTGTGTACTTGGGAAACAAGTTACAGAAGCAAAGGAAGGGCCCTTCGAGACAGTTCCAGGGGGGAGCCTGGGACAAGCTGCTGCAGCCCACTGCTCCCTTGATTACAAGTGTCGTGGGGACCCTTAGAACTAGGGAGAAAGAAAGCACAAATACACACCCGAAGAAAGAAGGTGAGGTTGTGCTCTAGACAGAATGCACTGGGTCCTTGTTTTAAAGGGTTTTTATCTAAAGGCAGGAATTTTAGGGGTGGTCTCAGGGGAGATCTCAATAGAATATTCATCAGCTTTCCAGGTGTATCCTTTAATATGCTGATACATCAAAGTGAGCATATAGGTCATTCTCTGGTCAGTTTCACCTTCAAAGAATGTTACCTGAAAGGGACCAGGACTGAGGTAGGTACACTCTGGCGTGGTCTGGAATGTATAAGATAAGACCTTGCAATTTATTATCTGGCTGTAAATTGCTTGCCTGGTTTGTTCAACTATCTGTCTCAGTCTCAGTTTCCCCATTCCACTTCCAAAATAATTGTCCTAGCTTCTTACTGTCCTGCCTCACATCAACGTCCAATACTAAATTCTCTGTTGTAATATTTTGTGATTTCTATTTTCTTCATTAATGTGTCTCCAAACCTTCCCCCAAAGAACTCATAGTCATTAGTTAGGTGTCTGTGCTTTTGGTAAAATGTTAACATTCAAATTTTGTAGCAATTACTAGACACTGGCTTTCAAAATGAATTATCCAAATTGAAACATGGAAAGAAAAAGACTTGAAAAAAATTAATAAAGCATGGACTGACATGTAGTAAGGACTAAGAACTCTAGTGTAGGCGTAAGTATAATCTCAGAAGAGAAGAGAAAAAAGGGCAGAAAAAATATTTAAAGCAGTGTTGGTGAAAAGTTTTTCAAATTGGACAGAAAGAAAACTACAATCAGCAATCCACAAAAATAGGGATACATGAATCCAAGTAGGATAAATACCAAGAAAACCATAACTAGTAACATAGTGTAACTGCTGATAAACAAAGGTGAAAAACCAAAATCTTAAAAGCAGCCAGAAAAATGCCCTGGCTTGTGTGGCTCAATGGATTGAGCACCAGCCTGTGAACCAAAGGGTCACTGGTTCGAATCTCAGTTAGGGCACATGCCTGGGTTGTAGGCCAGGACCCTAGTTGAGGGCATGTGAGAGGCAACCAGTCGATGTGTCTCTTACACATCAATGTTCCTCTCTCTCTCTTCCTCCCTTTCCATCTCTAAAAATAAATAAATAAAATCTTTTTTAAAAAGCTAGGAAAAAAGACGTATGACATTCAGGAAAACAATCATAAGAATTGCAGCTGGCTTATCATCAGAAATAATGGAAGCCAAAAAACAACAGAATGACTTTTAAAGTGCTAAAAGAAAACCCTTTGATGGCTTCTCATTGCCTATACAGTGAAGTTTAAGGTCCTTAACTTCAATAACCCAGTATTACTTACATTTTCAGTCATGTGCTCCAACAACATTCTACTATTGTGTAATAATGTTTTTTACACAGGCCCCTCTATGTAGAAAGTCCTTCTTTTTGCTTAATTGCCTGACTAGGCTGACCACACAACTCCCCTCCCCTGGTGGTGTAATGTCACTCTATATACACTATTGCTGTACTTACTATATTAATAAGTATCTGTGTAAATCTCATTCTCTGATACTGGGTTTAAGACTTGTCCTTTAAGTTTAAGACTTGTCCTTTTGGATCTCCAGTAGTGCCTAGACTGGACAGTTCTTAGACTATTATACTGCCTACCCCAGAGTGGATTTTTAATAAATTTTTGTTGAATTCCCGTAAAAGCATAACAATATTCAATCCAGAAATTAAATTTAGTTTCCAGGGTCCCCCAATTCCTATATTTCACAACTGATCCTGTTATTAGTTACTTTTTGCTGATTAGTAGGTAGGGCTCTTTTTGGTTCTAAACAGTCCTGCTTGACAATGATGCTAAACCAGATCATTCTCTCTAATCAGTTCTAACTATATACTAACAACGTTTTTTGGGGAAAGGCCTTGAGACATGGGGGCTCTTTTTCCCCTTACCTGTCTTTCTAAATCTTTTCCTTTAGGATTAATGAAATGAGCCGTCTGCCAGCTTTTATCCTAGAGAGATTAGCTACTCATATCTGAAGACCCATTTCCAGTCCATAGGTCTTAAGTTCTGACCTAAATTTTCCTGTCACCTGATTTTGGCTAGCCCCTGGTCCACTCAGCACTAATTATGAAGGGTGATTCCTGTTTTTGGTTTGAGTTCCACTAAAAGAGGAAAAAGAAACAACATGCATGTTTATATTTGAAAGTTGGGGAGACAACAGCATGTGTTAAAAGAAGTCTCTGGAATAACTCCTACCCCATAAGAATGTGGATTCCATTCCTTCTAACTATATCATACTGCAATTCTTCAAAAAAAATTTTAAAGATTTTATTTATTTATTTTTAGACATAGGGGAAGGGAGGGAGAAAAAAAGGGAGAGAAACATTGATGTAAGAGAGAAACATCAATTGGTTGCCTACCATCTGCCCTCTGACCACGGATCAACTTCACTAACCATGCATGTGCCCTGACCAGGAATTGAACCTGTGATCTTCTGCTTTGAAGGCTGATGCCCAACTAACTGAGCCACACCAGTCAGGGCTCATACTGCAATTGACACACGACTTTTGTTTATCTACCCTTCCATCCAATGCTTTCCTCTTTCATTGCTGTTTCCTTATTTTAAACTTTTTTTATATATTTTTTTGAGTTTATCTTTTTTAGAAGAGTTCCTGGGAATAATGGGTTATGAGAAACTTAAAGGAAGAAAAAAACACATTTACAGGGAGATATAACACTTAAATTCCTTAATTTTATTGCTTAAATAGGTGGCATACAGTAGTCAAGAAATCTGCATCAAAATCTTGGAAAGATCTGTTCAGATCATTGCCCATTCAAAATACATATTCCCTCACAAAATAACTCTAAACTTATGGCTTAAGCATATTTTTTCTGGGTTTATTGTCCCCATTTAAGGTAGGTGGTATAAGCTACCTGATGGCAAGAATCACTTTACCTATTGGATTTGTATTCACACCCCCTTCCCCCATCACATGTCAAATGTATTACTAGATTTGAATTGAACTAGATTTTCCTAACAGTTTACTGTGTGATTTTGGAAGAATTAGTTTTAACCTCTGGACAATGATTTCTCCAGCTTCAAAAATAAATATAGTATCTCAGTCCAAAAACTTTCTACGATTTATCAAAACAAATAAAACTACTATATTAGGTCATGCTGCCATAACAAAATACCACAGACTGGGTGGCTCAAAGTATAACAATTTAATTTCTCACAGTTCTGCAGGCTTCGTTCCACATCAGGCTGCCAGTGCCAGCACGGTCAGTTTCTGGTAAGAACTCTTTCTGGATCTACATGGCTGCTTTCTTACTGTGTCCTTTCTGAGTGAAAGTGACTTGGAGTAAGTTCAAAATTCAATTACATTATTCACTATGGATGCCAATAATGAGAAGTAAACACGGAGTAGCTCTTGCTCAGAGTTTCATGCTCTATATCAACCAACTTGAAGCCAAGAAGGGACCACAGGTTGACCTTGTGATCCTATTAATGTCAAACGTACCCCACACACTTATCAGCATTCAAATGAATAACTGTTAAGTAAATGCAGAAAAGTGTGAACTCGTGGGCCCCAAAATCAGGACCAGCATTAAAGATAGTAAAGGAAAATGCATTAAGGCTTTCAACAATATTTACTGACGGTCTACCACATGTTAGGCACTGGAGAAAAACTGAAAACTGATATGGCTCCTGACTTAAATGGAGTTTACAGGCAAGGTGGGGATATGGGCAAACTATTTCAACAGCTTGGATGGGGAAAATACGTCCCAGCGTTCCATGAAGGGTACCTAACCCAAGCAGTCTCCCCTGAGGAGGCAAGCCTAACCTGAACCGCAAAGCTGGTTAGGAAGGAGTAAGGCATGTTGTGGGGGGATGCAGCCTCGCGTTGGGAGAACCAACTTATCGATGACTCGGCAGGTGGCTGGGGCTGGGCCCCTAAGAGTGGGAAGACTTGTCACCGAAGGTCACAGTACTGACTACCGCAAACGAGACTGGAGGCTACCTTATACACAAGGACACTTCGAAGGCCCTCGGACTCAGCTTACTTTGGTCTGTGGCTCAAATTAAGCATACATCTTAAATTTTTCTCTCAGGTCCCCATTTCCAGGCCTTGGTTTCTTTTTCCTTTTAGCTTCCTGCCCCCAACAACCTTCATTTGCCAAGACTCTTTTCAGGAGCACAAATCTGGAGGAAGATGCCACAGAAGCTGGGGCTGACCTCGGGAAGCAGTCATTTTTTTTGCTGTTGCGTCTCTCCTGAGGCGCTGAGAAGGAAGGCCCAAAGCAGTTAGCAAGGGAGGAAAAGGAGACTCGACACTGGGTAAGGGTCCACCGCCTCCTCTTTCAGCCGCACAGAAAGCTCGCTCCACTCTTTGCACAGCGCTTGATTGACAGACCAGCCCGCCCAATCCTCGTGCAGCGCAGACGGCTCTCGCGTCAGGGATGGAAGGAAAGGGGAGATCGAGCCTATCAGATTGAGTCAGGACAGGGTTTCCTGCCGGCGCAGATCCGCCTGCGGCCTCGCGGCCAGTCGGCGCTACTGCTCCGCCCGTCCGCTGCACGCGCCCCGCCCCTCTCCCGAGAGCTACGCGGCGGTGGAGCGGAGGCCTCGTGCCGTAACGGCCATCGCGGCGGCCGCGGCAGTGTCCGTGTTCCCTCCCTCAGGTGAGCTCGGGCCACCGAGGCTCGGAAGAGGAAAGGAGAGACGGCCTTGCTGGCAGGCAGATGCTCAAAGAGCCTTTCCTTGCGTCTTGCGTCCGTACACCCTGTTATTCGCTGTGTGGCTTCCTCTTCCCTGGCGAAGTTAAGCTCCGGGGGCGCCGTCTGTCGGCCAGGAGCCGAGCCGGAGGGGGCGGGGAGGTTGCACGGCCTGGCCTGGGCTTTTGAACTGCTGCTTCGCGGTACCGTCAGGTTACAACCTCCGGGTTGGGGGAGGCGGGGCGCGGGCCTCCGGCTTTCCTGCCCGTCTCTGGAGTGCCAGGTCGGGATGAGCACCCCGGGCGGCCACCCCTGCGAGCCTTCGGGGGTCCAGTGGACAGCCTGCGCTTCTCTGTTTCTTTTCCTCCCCCCCCCCAAAAGTCCTGTTGCCTGTTATGGCCTGATGCAAGGCCGGGAAGGTGGGAACATGTTAGAGGAGGGAAGGGGAGAGCCTTGGGCGGAGGATGGACATCCTTGAGATGCTCCTTCTGCCCCTCCCCCACCAGCCGGTACCCTCGTTCTTGGGAAATCTGGGTTATTTTAGTCGTTTGATCTGCTGTAGATCCGTGGTAGATCCGTACGTGAGTTGCTTGGGCTGTGAGGCTTTGTAATATATCCGGTAAAAGCGATCTCGAAAGGTTGATTTTGTAACCTTATGTGTTTCCATAAAAGTTAAATTTGCCGTTAGAAGCTCGGGAAGCTAGATTTTGTTCAGGGCTGAGGACCGTAACAAAATACACGCTTTAATGTCCAACTGATGAGCTAGCGACCTGAGAATAATTCTACCTGTTAAGTTCTGTAAGAAACCTTAACGCAGTAGGAAAGAATGAAGTTAAGGAGAATTTTCTACCCCCATCTTGGGTGGTAAGCGAAGGACCTCTATGTCCGGTCAAAACGCGTAAGTATTGCAAAAGATAACTCATTAAAAAAAAATCTTCTGTGAAACTCAACCGTGCAATTTATTAAGCACCTGGAAAGAGTTGTACCTAAAGTCTCAATTTTCAGCCAGGTCACACAGTAAATGAGGAAATAAATAATAAATTGTTTGTTTGGTATTTGTCAATAATGTTCAGTTTTTAAATAGGCGTTCCATTCACAGTTTGGATAATATCTCAAGAAATATATGTTGCTTAACTTAATAGTTTCATTCCATCTTGATCACAAACTCAGATATTTTCTTTGGGAAAATTGTGATCTGTGGAAATTAGCTATAGTATCTTGAAACACTATTTGCAGAGTGTTCAAGACTTTTTAATTGTCTTGTTCACATATTAAATTTTTAAATTGAGTGCTTTATTTTTCTAAGTATTATCTTTTAGTCCATGTAAATAAAACTTGAAGCATGCACAGAATGTTTAAGTTGTTGAGTGATAGCTTATACCCTGGATTTTTTTTTTTAACATCAATGTGTGGTTGCCTCTTGCACGCCCCTCACTGAGGCACCCAGCCCGAAATTCTGGCATGTGCCCCAACTGGAAATCAAACCCACGCCCCTTTGCTTCTCAGGCTTGCACTCAATCCACTGAGCCACACCAAGAGGGGCTGGGTTTATTTTACTTTTGGACCTTTTGAATCTGCCAAAGCTCTTAAGTAGATTTGATGTGATTGTTGTTATAAATTACTTGTCAGGAAGACTTGATTTAATAAATACAGGTGTAGTCCTTTTTTTTTTCTATCATAGTTCCATAACTTTTGCAATTTACTTCACCTTTAAGATACGAAAAAATACCAAATGTTCTGCACCTACAACAGAAGACTAAATCATTTAGTTGATACGTAAAATTGGAGGAAACTCTGAAAATCACTAAAAATTGAACAAGTTCTTCATAAACACTTTGTTGTTTTGTTTTAGGAATACAACTACAGGGCCAAAAATCCCGTTTAAAGATTAAGGCAACAATTCCATCTAGATGATCCTCACTTTATAGTCTTTCCTTCAAAGTTGATTCCACACGCTGGCTGTGTTGGTGATATTATGCTTTTAATTGCCCAGACACAAACCATGGTTTTGTCTTTGACTTTGTCAATCCACGTATCATTGGCCAATTTTTGTCAGCCAATTTTTGAAATTTCTTTTCAGATACCTGTTCATTTCTTCCAGCTTTTAACTAGGTTTTCTCTCTGCCTTTTCTTCCTACTCAGTATGTCCAGCTTTCTGCCTAATCTTAATGTTTTGAGCATATCTCTCACTGTTAAATCAATAACAGCTTCCTGTCACCTGCAGAGTTCCCAGCCTTTTAATAATATGGTCAAAACATATTTTTTCTAATGATAGCGCTATTTCTCTATAGAAGCTGTCCACCTAACCAAACCACTTCACGTTCTCATTTAAACTTTGTATTTTCCTACATTTACAGCATTTGAGACTGAATATCTATGCATAGCCTACCTATTCTTTTAAAGAATGTTTTTCTCCTAAGGTACCGAAGTAGCAGATGAAGTCAGATTTTGTTGAAGTTTGATTTTTGGTGCTTCAATGTAGCCTTCCAGATCTTTCTGTTCCGTGTGTTGTTTTCCTTTGAACACATATCCCGTATTTTATCACTCCTGTAGTTTTTTCCAGTATGATGTGGGCTTGTGGGGAAGTTGGAATCCAATCTTCCTTTTTATAAAGAAAATGTAATCCATACAGAATACCTGCATTCACACACACACACTCACTCACTCACTCACTCACTCACTCACTCACTCTCTCACTGGTGGCAAAGTCAAGACTCAGCCCTTGATTCCCTAACTCAGGTTCGGTGTATCTTTACAAATTTTCTGTATATTCTTTCTGAAACTGTACTGCTCATCTCTTGCAATGTTGTTTGCTTCACATTGCTTAGCATTTTGTGTATTTATGCCTCCTCTATAAATTCAGAACGTTATAAGGGCAGGGGAACCTTCATGATTTGCAACATTTAAATTACTGAAACGATTTAAGAGTCTACAGTCTTTTCCTGTGCTTGTTAGATGTATCAACAATATTGAAAAAATAATGGTATCTCTATGGTTGAGTCCTATGAGTAACTAAAAAGTGAATGGATCTCTTAGAAGTGTTATGCTAGAATTTGATAAAGAGACTGAATCTTTGGGGGGCCTTAAAAGTATATGGTAAAAATGTAAAGGTTTGGAGGAAAGCCCTAAGGGCTTATCATTTAATTTAATGATCTGTCTATAAGTTCTCTTTTTGATTATTAGAATAGTAACACTTTCACATTTTGCTTCTTTGTCACTTTGTTCTTATGTCAGGAATCAGATTATTGAGCATTCTGCTTATTGAGCAAAGCATTCTGAAAATCATTTGTTATATTTGGGGGGTTAGAAGAGGTCTTTTGTACTTATATTTGTTCTTCATAGATTCCCTTCTTTTAACTCTGAAGTTTTTGTGAATAGCAGCAGCATAAAGTTACCTTGGTATTTTTCTTTCATTTCTTTTACGTAGCAAGAATTGAGTGGTATATGACAGGTTGCACAGAAAACTACCAGGTGAAATAAATATCTCTGGAAGGGATGCTTTACTCTTTTGGTCTGAAATAGGGTAGAAGGTATTTTTCTTTTAATTTTTGGTTGTTTATAATGGCTTATTTTTACTTGTTTAAATAGATTATCTCCTAAAATAAACTGTGGAAACACTGATTCTTTCGTTTTTTATTCCCGAATTTGTACTTAAGGATTACAGAATTGAAAATAAGTATGGTATGAATAATTTCTGTTTTTTTTCAAACAGACCAATTGCATAAAGCACTGAGAATATGGGTTGGGAAAATCTCTTAAAAATAGATTTATCTAAAAAGGCTTTTGTTGGTGTTGTTTGTTTTTAAAGAATCGGTCTTCCAAAAACTTCAGTACATGTTTGCAAATCATGGTTGCATGTAGATCCACTCAAATAATATAGTGAGGAATTTAATGTGCTTTGTACTTTTTAAGTATTCTAGCTGTATTGTGGAAATGTTTCATTCATTAAATAAGACCTTGGACATTTTTCCTTAGAAATGCTTAATCACCTCCAGTTAGTACATGTTCTTGAATTATAACAATTTTTTTTACTTCTAGAAACATTTGGAATACTTGGTGTACAACGCCCTCCTCCCAGAATTCTACTTCCCTGAGAGATTTTGTTTATTCATTTCTTTTTTATATTCCTTAAAAGGCCTATAAAACCTTCCATGATTTGTCTTTTTGCCTACTTCTAGCTTCTTGTCAGTTTCACTTCTTTTAGTCTACTCTTTGAGCCTTGCTTAATCATACTTTCTTTTTCTTTTCTTTTTTCTTTTTTTTGCCTTGGAACCTGTGAGCATGCTCTTCCTGTAGACCAGGGGTGCCAAACTCATTTTCACCAGGGGCTACATCAACTTCGCGGTTGCCTTCAAAGGGCCAAATGTAGAGCTCTTTGCCTCTAGTTAAGGGAGTAGTTACATTTATACAGTCCTAAAATTACATTTGGCCCTTTGAAGGCAACTGCGAGGCTGATGTGGCCCCCGGTGAAAATGAGTTCGACACACCTGCTCTAGACAGATGGCTCCCTTGGGTTAATTAATATTAAGTTTGCTGGTAACAGAAAGATGCCAAATAATTTCTCTCACACTACAGAAGTCCAGGGTTTGCATGGCACTCATTTATTGTGTTATTTCCAGGGTGGGTTTTTTTTCCCCTATTATAAATAACTCTGAAATAAAGATCTTTGTGAGACCTTAAAATTTTTCTCCTTTTGGTTAATTGCTGTTAGGAGGTCAGTTGATTCATCAGTTTCTTTAAAAGCTTGTTTATAGAGTGCATAGTTAATTTTTTAAATTGCAAAATGCACAATTTCAATGTATATTGGTAAACAAATATTTGCATTTGTAGACATTATATACCCATCACCCCTCAAGGTATAGAACATTTCTAGTGCTCTTGAAGGCTCTTGTCTTGCTTTTTCTCAATCAGTATCTCCTACCCTCAAAAGTAATTACTATTCTGACTTATATCATCATAGGTTATTTTTACCTGTTCTTGAACTTGATGTAAATGGAACCCTAAAGTATATGCTCTGGTGCATGGCTACTTTTGCTTAACATTGCATTTGTTAGATTCACCTATGATGTTGGGTGCAGCAATGTTTTTTTTTCCCCCCACTAATGGTAGTATTCTGTTGAATGAATATACAGTTAAAAAATTAATGGATATTTTGTTTCTTCTCTCAGTTTTTTAGCTATTATCAACAAAGCTGCTATAAACATTTACTTAGAAGACTTTTAGTAGACATACACATTCATTTCTTCTGGTTATGTATACCTGGGAGTAGAATTGTTCTGTCCTTGTCTACCAGTTTTTGAACTGGTTTGAATCACCTTTCTCTTTTACCATAAAACTGGTGGCTCTCTTTGCTTTACTCCTGTCTTAAATCTATTGCCTGTGGCTCACGTAGTTCTTTTTTTGATTTGACCCCTCCTTTTGATGGAGTATATCCTATAGTAGATTCCTGTGAATGGTTGCGATCCTGGATTAATAATTTTCTTTTCTTTTCTTTTTTTGTCTTCCTACTTGATTTGGTTGGGCAGTGAGTTCTAGATTGGAAATAATGTCCTTTCAGAATTCTGAAGTCATCTCTCTGTTGTTTTCTAGCTGGTGATCTTTTTGAGAATTCTGAAGACATTCTGATTCCTGATCCTAGGGTTTTTGGTCTTTCTGGAATTTTGTACTTCTTATATTCTGAAAATTTATGAGTGTGTGATTTGGCATACATATATTTTTCTGTTTTTCCCCCCTTGGATATTATTGTGCCCTCCAAATCTGCAGTTATGTACATCAGTTCTGGGAATTTTTCTTGAATTATTTCATTGATGGTTATATTAGTTTTCTGGGGTTGCCATCAAAAAATACCACAGACTGGGTGGTTTAAACAACAGAAATTTAATTTTTCTCACAGTTCTTCAGTCTAGAAGTCCAGGATCAAGATATGATCAGGGTTGTTTCTGATGAGATCCGTTCCTGATTTATAGACAGCCTCCTTTTCTCTGTATCCTTAACAAAACCTTTCTGTGGAGAGAATGCTGTCTTTTATGGGAACATCAGTCCTTTTGGATTATTTAGGGCTCCACCCTTACGATCTCATATAACCTTAGTTACCTCAAAGTCCTTATCAGTAAGAAGTCCCATTAGGAGTTAGAGCAGGGGTGTCAAATTCATTTACACTGGGGGCCACATAAGCCTCGAGGTTGCCTTCAAAGGGCCAGATGTAATTTTAGGACTGTATAAATGTAACTTCTTAACTAGTAACAAGGAGCTTGGCGCCTGGTAGAAACAAGGTCCTGGGCTGGATTTGACCCGTGGCGTGGGCCTTGTGTATGCCACCTGTAAGTTAGAGATTCAACATGAATTTTGGGGTGATACAATTTAGTCTGTAACAGTGGTTTCTTTTTCCTTAGGCTAGTCTTCTATTCTTTTTTCTGCTGTTTTTCATCTCCTAATCTGTTTTGCTGTTTTTATGTGAGATGCTTCCTTAATGTTATTTCCTAAGCCTTCTGTTGAAAATTTCATTTCTGCTGTCAAGATTTGATTTCCTAAGAGCTCTTTTCTGTTCTCTTAAAAAAAAAAATTGTGTGTGTGTATAGAGAGTATCCTGTGATTGTTTCATGGGTGCACTATCTTCTATAATTTCTGAGGCTACAAATTCTTTTATTTTTTAATTTTTCTTTTTTTTTTTTGCAGACTCTTTCTTCTATATTGTTCTCTAACTTTTATGTTGGAGGTTTATTTCAGGTGTCAATAAGCCTTGGCTATTATCTTGTGATAGTAAACCTGAATTGATGGGGACTTAAAAACTCTAGACTTGGTTGCTTGATGGTCCAGGTGAGCCAATTTTTTGAGAAAACCCTGATATATGGGAGATGTTTCCTCTTGGATCAGGTTCATGAGGGGAAAACTTAGTTTGTCCACCAGGGTTGTATGTGTGTATAATGGACTGGGTTTCTCTTCACCCCATTTTTTTGTTGGGTATGCAGATCTTTAATTATATCTGGTGACCACTAGTTCAGAATGAAGTAGCCCACCATCAGGTAGATTTGGGGAAGAAGCTTCTAAGGATTTACTGCTTCTCAAATAGCTTTTACCCAGTTTTCCTTATTTAATCTTCTCTCAATTTGACAGTAACAGGTACTGTCAGTTCCTGAATCTTGAGGATTCCAAGGTATAAATTCGGCTTTTTAGCTGCTGTTAGGAGTTCGGGTTAACTTTATTTTTCTGGAATTCACTGAGTTACCAATTGTCCAAAATTTTGTTGCTATTATTTGCTTTCCTGTATGTTTTGTTCTGTGTTAATTTCTTTAAAAAAACTTACATATTAAATCCACTATTTTAATTGGAACTCCTCAAAAACCCTGTTTGTATTGTGCTCAGTTAAGAATGACTGAAATTTTTAAAGTGTTTTAAAAAAGAAAATATGTGACAGACTGTGTATGGCCCAAAAAGCCTAAAATATTTACTGTTTGGCCCTTTACAGAAAGAGTTTGCCTACTCTGTCCTGGTTATAAAGTTTCTGATTTCCTTTAATAAAGCTGTTTGTAGCCAGTATTTTTACTTACAAGTTTTACAGTCTTGGAACTTCCTGAAACTGTTTGTTTTAATTTAGTCTAGTGCATGTCATGGAAGTTATGACTAAGAATTGGTAGGATATACTCTATTATCAGAGATGTGAGTTTTTTTAATATAAAATTTAAAAGATTAAGAAAAGCAAACTGTTGATGAAATAAATCACAGAACACATAATATGTATATGTATGCATTGTTCTTTTCTCTTAGGTAAGTGCAGAACATAGGTACATGTATTTTGAAGATGGGAAAAGGGGTGGTTGTAGTATTAAGAATGGGCCCAAGTCATATTTTTTAAATATGTTTATTGATTTGAGAGAGGACATGATTGGTTGCCTCCAATATATTTCCCGACGAAGAATCAAACCAGCAACCTAGGTATGTGCCCTGCCTGGGAATTGAATTCCCAACCTTTTGGTGTACAGGATGAACAGCGTTCCACCTAACTGAGCCACACCGGCCACGGCCCAAATAATTATTTCTTTATTCATTTATTAAAGATTTTATTTATTTATTTTTAGACAGAGGGGCAGGGAGGGAGAAAGACAGGGAGAGAAACATCAGTGTGTGGTTGCTTCCTGCACGCCCCCAACTAGGGACCTGGCCTGCAACCCAGGCATGCACCCTGACCAGGAATGGAACCAGTGACCTTTGGGTTTGCAGACTAGTGCTTAATCCACTGAGTCACACCAGCCAGGGTGTAAGTAATAATTTAAAGGAGTCATTTTCATCAGGCCTCTCTGTAGTCGGTAAATCATAACAGGCAGAAGAAATTACTCTGGGCCAGAAGCTGTTCCAGGCGGTGATAACACATGTACATATATATGTGTAAGTGTGCGTGTGTGTATACACACACACACACACACATGGTTGTAGATATACATATATATATATGTGGTTGTATTTTTCCACATGTGATATCAGTTAGAAATGAGGGAAAGTATTAATGTGAGCCACATGCCAGAATGGGAGAAACAGGAATTACATTGTTATAGGAAATTAAATGTCTTTTCCTTAATGTCCTGGCTGCAGATGAACTCAGTTATGTTAGTCTTAATTATATGAGCATTTTCTTTTTTTTTTTAACTGTATTTTATTGATTAGGCTATTACAGTTGTCCCATTTCCCCCCCTTTATTCCCCTCCACCCTGCACACCCTCTCCCACCCACATTCTCCACCTTTAGTTCATGTCCATGTGTCATAAGTTCTTTAGCTTTTACTTTTCCCATACTATTCTTGCCCTCCCCCTATTTTCTACTTGCCATCTATGCTACTTATTCTCTGTACCTTTTCCCCCTCTTTCTTCCTCCCACTCCCCTGTTGCTAACCCTCCATGCGATCTCCATTTCTGTGGTTCTGTTCCTGTTCTAGTTGTTTGTTTAGTTTGTTTTGTGTAGGTGTGGTTGTTAATAATTGTGAGTTTGCTGTCATTTTACTGTACATGTTTTTTATCTTTTTTTTCTTAGGTAAGTCCCTTTAACATTTCATAACATAAGGGCTTGGTGATGATGAACTCCTTTAACTTGACCTTATCTGAGAAGCACTTTGTCCTTCCATTCTAAATGAAAGCTTTTCTGGACAGAGCAATCTTGGATGTAGGTCCTTGCCTTTCACGACTTGGAATACTTTTTTCCAGCCTCTTCTTGCCTGCAAGGTCTCTCTTGAGAAATCAGCTGACAGTCTGATGGGAACTCATTTATAGGTTACTGTCTCCTTATCTCTTGCTGCTTCTAGGATTCTCTCCTTCATTTTTATCTTGGGTAATGTAATTATGATGTGCCTTGGTGTATTCCTCCTTGGGTCCAACTTTGGGACTCTGAGCTTCCTGGACTTCCTGGAAGTCTATTTCCTTTGCCAGAATGGGGAAGTTCTCCTTTATTATTCGTTCAGATAAGTTTTCCACTTGTTTCTCTTCCTCTTCCCCTTCTGGTACTCCTATAATTCGGATGTTGGAACGTTTAAAGATGTCCTGGAGGTTCCTAAGCCTCTCCTCATTTTTTCAAATTCTTGTTTCTTCATTCTTTTCTGTTTGGTTGTTTCTTTCTTCCTTCTGGTCCACATCACTAATTTGAGTCCCAAAATTCTTCCCATAACTGTTGGTTCCCTGTGCACTTTCCTTCATTTCACTTAGCATAGCCTTCATTTGTTCATCTAATTTGCAACCAAATTCAACCAATTCTGTTAGGATCCTGATTACCAGTGCTTTGAACTGTGCATCTGATAGCCTGGCTATCTCTTCGTCACTTAGTTGTATTTGCTGTGGGGCTTTGATCTGTTCTTCTGTTTGGGCCATTTATTTTGTCTTGTCATGCCTGTTACATATGAGTGGCGGAGCCTTAGGTGTTCACCAGGGTGGGGCAACCAGTTGCTGTGTTGTGACCCATAATGTGGGGGCAGGGTGCGAGAGGGAACAGTGGCGCTTGCTCCGCTCTCTGCTGGTTTTCAGCCCCTTCCTCCACTTCCCCCAAGCAAACTGGGCCCTTCTGGTGCCAATTTCCATGTGGGCGGGCTTGTGTACGTTCTAGCACCCTGAGGGTCTCTCCAACAATCCCTCCTGTGAGTCTGGGAGTCTCTCCAGGCACCTCAACCCCCACATGTGTTTTTAATTGGTGTTTTGAGGCTTTATTTCCTTGCACTGGGACCCTGGGTTGTGTGGTCTGTCTTGCTCCCCAGTTTTGCCTGGTTTATCTACACAGGAATGTGGAACTGCCTGGTCAGCCAGCGGCCTTGGGCTCAGTGCCTCGCTTCACAATTGCCGCCTCGCTGGGTATGCAGGCTGCCACTCCACGCCTAGGGTCCGCCAGCCACCACCTGCACGCCCAGGGTCCGCCCGCTGCCGTCTTGTGCGCCGGGGGTGCCCTGTGCGCCCGGTGCCACCGCTCCTTGTGCCTCGATCCCTCTCCACCCGGCTGCTCGACTCTGCCCTGCCTATGGATCTGGATGAACATGTCTGTTTTATCTCTCTGGTTGTTCAACTTCCATACAGTTCAATTTTCTGTCAGTTCTGTTTGTTATTTTGTTTCTAAATTGTTGCTGTCCTTGTTTTGGCTGTGGGAGGAGGAACAGTGTGTCCACCTACATCTCCATCTTGGTGGGAAGTGTATGAGCAGTTTCATTGGAGTTTCCTTATATAATTCTTTCCTTTGAATGGTATCTTGTCTGTAGTATTTATCACTTATTTGTTAATGTGTATATTCCAGATTTGTTTCTATGAAAGTGTAAATTCATGCTCACGTGAAAAAAATAGGGTCGCATGCTATATATTGTTTTCTGACTTGGCTTTTATAAACGTCCTTCCATGTCAATATATATGCATTTAAATATTTTGGAGTCAGCTTCAGTTCCAACATAGGCTTCATAACTGTTTGGGCTTAGGCCACTGTAAACCTCATTTTCTCCTCTGTAAAATAGGGATGATACCTAATCAGAATATTATTATAAGCTTTAAATGAGAATTCATTAATCCATTTAACTGCTTAGCAGTATTTGGTACACATTAACAGCTTCAGAATTAATTTCTAGATGTGAAATAACTGAGTTCAAAGATAAAGAGGTTTAAAATGTTTCTGTTGCACTCTGACCAATGTGTTAATCTTGTGCCCTGATTGATGTGACTCAGCTGGTTGCACATCATCCCACAAAGTGAAAGGTCATTGATTCAATACCTGGTTGGGGTACAATGCCTGGGTTGTTGGTTTGGCCCCTGGTTGGGGCAGGTACAAGAGGCACCCAATTGATGGTGCCTCACATCGATGTTTCTCTCTTTTCTCCCTCCTCCTCCTTTCTCTAAAAATATATAAATAAAATATTTTAAAAAATGTTTTCTATTGCCAAACTGCTATTCATAAACATCTGAACAAACAAATACCTTTACCGACAAATTGTGTGTCTTAATTCTGTTGTTCTAATTTTTGCTAACCTGGTAAGCAAAGAAAATGACAACTCAGAGGAGAATTAGATGAATCCATAAGCACAATATGGTATATTTTAGCATACCTCTCTGAGTAATTAGTAGAACAGTAAGACATGTCAAAAGAAAAGATTTGGGCATAAGTACAAATGAGTCTAAAAGACATACATAGAACATTTCACCCAGCACCTGCAGAACATAGGTTTTTTTGTTTTACAATTGCCTATGGAAATTTTCCCCAAATCAATGTTTACTTGGCCATAACAAAGATCAAAATCTATAGTGTGTGCTCTGAAATATTGGAATTAAGCCAGAAGTTAATTACAAAAAATAACTAGAAAATCATCAGCTGTTTTGGGATCTAAACAATATATTAGGATCTAAACAATCCTAAGTAACCTCAGGATTAAAGAAGAAATAATATACTATTTTGAACTGAATGATGAAAATATGACATAACTTAAGGTGTACAGGTAAGCCATGCTTAAAGTTTATAGCCTTGAAATGAATATAGTAGGAAGAATAAAGGCTTAAAATAATTAAAAAATAAAAATCCTTTTGGGTAAGTATGGATTGATGAAAGATGCATTTTCTTTTACTCCCTTACAAAGCCCACCGAGGTGATAGTAAAGGATGTTTTAAAGACTTGAAGTACACAGGTAAAGAGAGTGGAAGAAGAAATACAATCTGGAAGCTGGAAAACAAACAAACTGATAGGAACTTCTTAGTAGACTTAAAAGTATTCAATCCTGATAGAAAAGAATCCTCAGGCTCAGGGAGTGGTAGCATCAGGCATTTTTGTCAAAGAAGGGGTGAGAATGGTGCTAAAAATAGGATTGCTCGAAACTATTTAAGAAACAGTTCCATCAGTCATAATAGCTAAAAAGAACAACCCAAATGTCCACCTACTGAATCATGGATGAATGAAATGTGTATTTACACAATGGAATATTACTTGCCGATAAAAAGGAATGAAGTAATGGTACATGTTATAACTGGAATGAACCTAGAAAATATTATGGTAAGTGAAATAGCCAGTCACAAATGACTACATATTTTATGATTCTCTTTCTATGAGATGTCCAGAAGATGCATATCTTTAGAGACAGAATAAATTAGTGGTTCCCTAGGACTGGGACGGGGGGAAGAGTCAAGGCAAATGGGAAATGACTGGCCATGGGTTCAGGGGGATTTTTTGGTATGATGAAAATGTAAAATTGATTGTGGTGATAGTTGCACAATTCTGTGAATACACTAAAAACCATTGAGTTATACACTTTAAATGGGTCAGTTGTATGGCATGTGAGTCATATTTCAGCTTTTACCAAAAAAAAAAAAAAAATGGCAGCTCAAATCTAGATCTCTTGGTCAATCTGTATAGATAAGTGACTGCTGTCTGTACTGCCCTGGCAGAAGACTGAAAATTTATCTTCTGCAAGGGACAAATAATGCATCTCTTAGAGAGGGGTGAACACTAGACATAACTGAAAGCCAGGTGTCCTACAGAAAACACTTGGATTAAGTGAATGTGGTCAGTGTTGGGACCCACCCTGAGTCCTCTCTTCCTATTTGGATTATCAGGATTCTGATAACCAAGTCAGAACTTAGAGGATCCTTCTCTTATACTAGCCCAAGAAGAAACACTGTAAGCTATTCATAATCAGGATTTAGGGCCTCACTTTTAAATATGAGCAGGCAATTAAGGATCACCAGGTGCATGAGAAAAGCTTTTAATATAAGAGACCAAAACAAATAGGAAAAAAAAGAATTTGGAACAATCAATGAATAAAGAACTTGAGAATTAGAGAATAATAGCAAGAAGAAAAGAGTAGATGACAGAGAAGACTTTTCATAAAGTATAAGAAAAGATGGAAAACAGGTGGAAAAAGATAAAAGGTCAGTTTGGGAGGTAAACTTCCAAATGACAGAAATGATAGAACAAAAGAGAGTAGAGAAGAAGAAATCTGAAATACCTTTTAAAAATCCACAGAGATGAGGAACATCATTTGCAGATTGAGCCCTTTGGGTACTCAGGAAAATGGTTAAAAATGCACATACACTTTCCGTCAGGGTCTAGTTGGGAAAATGGAGACCACATCACTTACAACAAAATTTAATATGAAGAATTGTTTAGCTAGATGTTATAGTTGAATTGTGCCCCCCTCCCCAAAGACCGGTTGAAGTCCTAACCTCCAGTACTCTGAAATGTGATTTTTGTTTTGTAAACTTGATTACCTCTAGTATCTCTTAATCTCTAATGATCTTTTAAGTGAGATCATTAGAATGTGCCCTAATCCAGTATGATTGATATTCTTTAAAAACTGGGGGAAATTTAGACATAGACACACACAGAGAAGATGGCCACCCACCAGCTAAGGGGCTACCAGAAACTAGGAGAGAGGCCTAGAACAGATCCTTCCCTAGTTAGTGCCTTCCAAGAGAGTATGGTCCACCCATACCTTTATTTCAGACTTCTGGAGGCCACAAAAGTGAGATGGATTTCTGTTCTAAGCCAACCTGGTATGTATTACTATATTATAGCAGCCCTTAGAAACCAATACGCTAGATAATTGGGCAACTGAAAAGGCAATAAATAAGTGAACACTCAGATATCACAGAGGCAGTAACTGTAGAAAGTACGGAAGGTCCTCAAAGTCATGGAATGAAGTCATTTCAACCATTTACTTGTTACTTTGATGAGATGCAATGGGAACATAACTTGTTATATCAATTAGTCTGTGGTAAAATGGTTTAGTTATTGTTTCACAGAACCAGTCAACTATGTTAAGTGAGAATTTACTGTAATTAGTAGTTCTTAGGGCTGGGAGAACAAAGAAAAGAGATTTAGATTATTAGAATTTACAGGCTTGGAAGAGTGGCCCTGAACTTCTGAGGAGTTGCTTCCTGCTCAGAAAGTATAGGTATCTTAGGAGACTTTGATGAAGCTGGTCTGAGAATAGTAGGTAAAACATAAAAGCAACAAACTGCTAATTTAGAACAAATCCTGATACTGGAACAATTGCTATTGCCAGAGTGAGGGTTGATGGTTGTTGGTTAATGCTGACCTGAAGGAGTTAATCTTGTTACTTCCTTCATTCTTTAGTGTCTTTCTAGTGCCCCTTATAGGTAGTCCAGTGGAGCAAACGAGCAGAAGTGTGATTTGCAGGGTCCTCCCTCTCCCCGCCCACCACCACCCTGTATTACAAAGCAGAGTAGAATAAAGTAGGGTTGAAGCCAGAGACAATAGCTTAATAGCCTCTACACACAGACACTGAAGTGTGCCATTGTGAAATTTTGTAATATAGAGGATAAAGCAGGCCCTAAAACTTTCCAAGGAGGCAAATGGGTCATGTATTTGTCTCCTTGGAAAGTTTTTTTTTTAAAACAGATTCAATATTCTCAAGTGCAACTGCACAAGCTAGAAGACTGAGCAGTGCCCTGAAGATCTGAGGGAAGATGATCTCCAAGCTCGAATTCTTTACCCAGCCAACATTTCTGAGCGTAAGTATAGTGTAGACATTTTAAGACATGCAGGTCTCCAAAAATTTCTCTTGTTCACTTGCTTTCTCAGAAAGCTATTGTGTATTTCTCCACCCACTAAAAAGGAGGAGTAAACCTTGATGAAAGTGAGAAATACAGGAAATCGAATTCTTGAGAGACAAATGAGGCACCTAAGGTGATAAGTAAAGAGGACTCCCTTAAATGCTGATTATAAGATAAAAGAATAAGTCCTGACTGGTGTAGCTCAGTGGATTGAGCACAGGCTTGTGAACCGAACAACCGCAGTTCGATTCCCAGTCAGGGCACATGCCTGGGTTGCAGGCCAGTTCCCAGCAGGGGACGCATGAGAGGCAACCATACATTGATATTTCTCTCCTTCTCTCCTTCCCTTCCCCTCTAAAGGTAAACAAATAAAATCTTTTAAAAATAAATAAATATAAATAAATAAATTAAATAAATAAATAAATAAATAAAATCTTCCCCCCCAAAAAAAGATAAAAGAACAGTCTATAGATTTGAGCAGGTGAGAAGGTGGTGGTAGTTTTTTGAAAATGAAAAAGAGAATACCTGATGTCTGTATATTTTAGTTTAGGCAACTGGCAAAGAGTTTGTGGTTGAATTAGTGATGTCTTATATTGAATTTGCTATTACAGTTGTCCCAATTTTTCCCCCTTTGCCCCCCCTCACCAAGCATCCCCCACTCCCTCAGGCAATCCCACACCATTGTTCATGTCCATGGGGTATTCGTATAAAGTTCTTTGGCTATTCCATTTCCTGTACTGTACTGTGCATCCCCATGGCTCTTCTGTAACTACCTATTTGTATGTCTTATCCCATTACCTCTTCACCCATTCCTCCACATACCTCTCCCATCTGGCAACCATCAAAACGTTCTTGGTATCTATGATTCTTCTGTCTCTGTTCTTGTTTGCTTAGTTTGTTTTTTAGATTCAATTGTTGATAGACACGTATTTATTGACATTTTATTGTTCGTGGTTTTGATCTTTTTCTTAAATAAATCCCTTTAACAGTTCATAAGTAATGGTTTGGTGATGAACTCCTTTAGTTTTTTTCTTGTCTGGGAAGGTATTTATCTGCCCTTTGATTCTAAATGATAGCTTTGCTGAGTAGAGCAGTCTTGGCTCTAAGTCCCTGCTTTTCATTACTTTTAATATTTCTTGGCAGTCTCTTCTAGACAGCAAAGTTTCTTTTGAGAAATCAACTGACAGTCAACAGGAATTCCACTGTAGGTAACTGCTTTTTTCTTGCTACTTTTAAGGTCCTCTCTAACCTTTGGCATTTTAATTATGATGTGTCTTGGAGTGGTCCTCTTTGCATCTATCTTGTTTGGGACTCTCAATGCTTCCTGGACTTGCATGTCTATTTCTTTCACCAAATTAAGGAAGTTTTCTTTCATTTTTTCAAATAGATTTCCAATTTCTTGTTCTTTCTCTTCTTCTGGCACTTCTGTGATGCGAACATTGGAAAGGTTGTTGTCCCAGAGACTCCTTATACTGTTGTCATTTTAGGGATTCTTGTTCTTATTCTGGATGGTTGTTTTGTGCTTCATTATGTTCCAAATCATTGATTTGATCCTCAGCTTCATCCACTCTCCTGTAGTTTCCTTGTAAATGGTTCTTTATTCAATTAGTATATCCTTTGTTTCTGACTGTATCTGTTTTATGGTGTTAAGATCCTGAGTTCTTTGAACATCCTTATAACCAGTGTTTTGAACTGCATCTGATAGATTGCTTATCTATCATATGCATTTTGTGTAGTTCCTTTTCTGGAGTTTTGATCTGTTCTTTCATTTGCGCTATGTTTCTTTGGCTACTCATTTTGGCAGCCTCCCTATGTTTATTTATATATATTAGATAGAGCTGTTATGACTCCCTGTCTTGGTGGTGTGGCCTAATGTAATAAGTGTCCTATAGGGTCCAGTGGCACAGCCTCCCCTATCGTCCAAGCTGGATACTTGAGATTTACCCAGGCCAGTCAGCTGAAACAATTGGCTATGACCACTTACAACCAACTTCTGCCCTATGTAGAGGATCAAGTGTATAGGGGCAGGGTGGTGGTGTTCTGAGGTGGTCTGTAGCTGTCC
The DNA here is from genome assembly GCA_004027735.1 of Carollia perspicillata. Taxonomy (NCBI): domain Eukaryota; kingdom Metazoa; phylum Chordata; class Mammalia; order Chiroptera; family Phyllostomidae; genus Carollia; species Carollia perspicillata. The sequence goes on from PVKM010001158.1 coordinate 29,381, forward strand.
ACTGGGTGTGCTGGGTCTGGGGTTTCCTGGGTGGTGTGGGCCAAAGTCAGCCCTCTCCTGTGTTCTGCCCAGGGCTACCCTGCATGAATTGTAAAGCAATCTGAGATGGATGCCACTTGTGTTGGACTTGGAGATTCTCAGGGGAAGCCAAGCTGTGAGTCTAGGCTGGCTGCTGCTAGTGCTGGGCCTGGGGCCACTTAGCAAAAAGTATGGGGTCATGGGGCTTACTGAGGCTCTTTTGCATGTTTAATAGGATTTAGGAAGTTGTGAAGCATGAGCCAAGATCAGGCATTCATTTGAAAAAGCCACTGTTAACGGCTGTATGTTGGGTGGGATGGAGCCTCAGAGGATCTTCAGGGTCAGACAAACAGTGTTAGCCAGACTGATTGAGTCTCAGATAGGGCACCCACCTGCCAGCTTTGTGACTCTGGGGGGAGATCTGAGAAAAGGGACAGTGGCCTCATCTTGCCTTTCTGTCTGGGAGAAAACTGTCCCCCAGCTCCCACCTTGATGCCAAAGACTTCAGTTCTTTCCTTTATGCCTCTGGTACCTTTCAAGCTGCTACCCTGGTGCTGGAACTCAAAGGAAGTGAGTCTGTGTAAGTCCATGTGTGTGTTCTTTAAGGCTGACTGCCTGGGACTTAAGCAGTTTTTCCACTGACTTAATCAATCCCTGCCAGTTTTTGCAGTCAGAAGTTATAGGAACTTATCTTCCTGTCACTGGAACCCTGCACTGGGAGCCCTCACTCCCAAGATATCCCTCCTGAATTTTTATTCACCACAGGTGGATTTGGCATCAGCCTGTTCCGTGTGTCTGCCCCTGTTACCAGTCTGGATTGATGTAGTTACTTTAATTCTGTAGTTGTCAGACTTCCATTCAATTTCATTTCTGACAGTTCTGAGTGGTGGTGGTTCTATAATTCAGTTGTAATTTTGATGTGGTTTGTGAGGAGGCGTGCCATGTTTACCTATGCCGCCATCTTTGTTATGTTCTTTATTTTCTTAGTTGTTTTAAAAATCCTCACCTGAAGATATGCTTATTGATTTTAGTGAGAGGGGGAGGGGGCAGGGAGAGAGGGAGAGAGAATTAAACACCAATATGATAGAGAAACATCGATTGGTGTCTCCCTTCTGCATCCCAACTAGGGATTGAATCCACAAACCTTAAGCCACCCAGCAAGGGCTTGCTTAGTTTTTTTATATTGGAGTTTTAGAGTTTTATCACTCTCCCTTCCATGATCTCATTCCATCCTATGTTTTTAAATAGTATTGATATGTGGCTGGTTCACAAATTTATGTCCCTAGGGAAGATCTCTGCCCTGAACTCCAGAGTCATATTGTGTGTATTATTTTTGCTGAGTAAATATCACTCCTAAACTGAGTAGTTTAAAGCAATAACGTCCCCCCTCCACTCACCCCATGGATCTCTGACCTAAGGATCTGCATTTGAACAGGACTTGGGCAGAGATGGTTTGTTTCTGTTACATGTGGTATTTTTTAAGCTGGCTGGAGGGACTCATTTTTTAAATGACTTACATTGTTGACAAGCTGGTGGTACACAGTTGTCTGGGACCTTTTTGGCTGGCTGCGGGTTGGGGGCCTTGGTTCCTCTCCATGCGGATCTCTACATAGACTGCTTAGGCTTCATCATAGCATGATGGCGAGGCTCTAGAAAGAAGAAAACAGGAAGGGTTTAATGGGCTCGGGTGGGAGATTGTGTCCTGGGGGATCTGGAAAAAGATGATTACTCTGATGTTCGAAAGGTGTGTTATCCTAGATGTAAGAAGACACTAGACAGGCTCAGTTAAGGTAAAGATTGACACTCTTGTCAAGAAAGATACCAGCTTAGGGCATTATTACCCGCCATGACTTGCTTTTAGTTAGGAAGTTTTAATTTCAGACTTTAGTGACTTTAGGTCACTGAGTTTGTGAGGGCCTTCCATGCCTGAGCTTGTCAGGTTTAGTATGTGTCCCCTTTTTCATCCACACTGGTCTTTTCTTTTTTCCCTTATATCCCTCCCTCTCTGTTTGTTAATTGTGGTACAATACACATAACATAAAATTTATTGTCCTGACCATTTTAAGTATGCAGTTCAGTATTGTTAAGTATATTAACATTGTTGTGCAACTAATGTTTAGAACCAGAACTTTTTCATCTTGAAAGACTGAAACTTAGTACTCATTAAATAACTCCCTATTCTCCCATTCCCCTAGCCCCTGGAAACCACCATTCTTTCTTTTTCTGTGAATTTGTTTGCTTCCTCATGTAAGTGGAATAATGTGGTATTTGTTTTTTTGTGGGGTTTTTTTTTGGGGGGTGACTGCCTTATTTTACTTAGTGTCATGTCTTCAAGGTTCATTCATGTTGTCTCGTGTCAAAATTTCCTTCCCTGTTAAAGCTGCTAATAATATCCCATTGAATATATATCACATTTTGTTTATCCATCCATCTGTTAATGGACACTTGGGTTGCTTCCACCTTTTAGCTATTATGAATAATGCTGCTGTGAACATGGATGTTCAAATATCTCTCTGTTTGGGTCTCTACTTTCAGGAATAGCTGGATGTCATATAATATGTTTAATTTTTTGAGGAATTGCCATACTGTTTTCCATAGCTGCTGCACTGTTTTACATTTTCACCAACAATACACAAAACATCCAGTTTCTACACATGCTCACCAGTTCTTATTTCCTTTTTTCCTTCTCTCATTCCTCCTCTCCCCTCCCCTTGTAGCCATTGCAATGGGTGTGAGGTCATACCTCTTTGTGGTTTGATTTGCATTTTTCCAGTGAATTGAATTGTGATTTAAAGCACACTTTCATATGCTTGTTGGCCTCTTGTATATCTTTGGAAAAATGCCTACTTAAGTCCTATGTTTTTACATTTTTTTGTTGTTGTTGATTCTTAAGTGGTCTTTTAATTTTATTGTTTTTTTTCCTTTTAACTCATTCTTCCTAGAGCAGTCAGAGAATTGTTTTTAAGATTTCTGCATTAGTAGTGATATGCTAACAGCTCTAATAAGCAACAGATCTTAACTGCTGCTTAACACACAGTGGAAGTTTATATTACTTTCTCATATCACAGTCTAGTGTATATGTGTGATGGAGTAGGAGTGGGGGGAGACCTCTGCTTCATGGAGTAACTTAGGCACACAGGTTCCTCAATCCTTTTAAGTCATCACTGTCATCACCGTGTCTTTGAGGTTATCTCGAAAAGGGGAGAGAGTATGGAGAAAGATTTTAAGACCTAGGCTGGAAGTCGAATATGATCACTTTTGGCTACATTCCATCAGTTCTGACCAATGGAGTGTGGCCAGTTAGATCCCACCTAATCACAGGGGTGGCTGGGAAATGTAGTAAAGCAGTGTGATAATGAAGGAAAGAACACATTAATGAACAGTCTCTGTCACAGTGCATAGTGGATTAGAACTCCCCTGGTAAAAAGAATCCTTTAATGACTTATGCATAGAATAAAATTGGCCTACGTTTGTTCCAACCTTACTTTGTACTACTGTCCTTACTATTCTCAAGGCTCATGAGACTAGATCATATCCCATAATATACTAAGCTTCCCCCTCCCCCCTAGAACTTACTATGTGTTTTGTAAATTCTTTTGCTTGGAGCACTCTAGATATTTACATGACTGCCTCCTATTCTTCTTAAAATATCAGCTTAAAATCTCTACCTAAAGTAGCCCTCCTATTCTCTGTCCTTTGTGTTAGCACTATGTTTATATCATTGCAGTCTATGATTATTTTGAGAAAAATTTTGTTTGCATTACCTGTGTCTTTTGCTAAAATGAAGTATCTTTCTCACTGTTCTGTCCTGGCAGCATTTAGCCAATGCTTAACACAAACTAATTTTTCAGTAAATATGTTGTACATATGAATGACTATTATACAGAAAAGACTAAAGTGGAGACACGAGAATGAATTATAGCTAAGCTCTTATCTTAATTTAGGTGAATTGCTGGGGGGCTTCAGTTTTAGTGGTGGCAGTGTCAATGGAACAGAAAAAGATGAATGAGAGACATTTCAAAGGCAAAACCTACAGAAATTGAAGTGTGACTTAAGGGGAGGAGTCTGGGTAAATAGAATGATAGTGGTTTGTAATTAACAGATTAGGAAAGGATGGAAAAGTTGGCTGTTTGGAGATAATGATGAATTGAGATTGATACATGTTGAGTTTGAGGTGATAGCAAGACATTCAAGTGGAAATGTTGAGGAATGGTAGCCTTAGAGAACACAGTTGTACTTAATGGGTTTGATAGTCACCTGGCCAAAAGTGGTAAGATGAAGCCATAAAAATGGACTGTCTGTTCATAGAGAGGGTATATATATTGATAAGAACAGGTGCCTAACGAGCAGTATAAAGAGGAACCAGAAATGGAAACGAGGAGTTGGTGGCAAGGGAGGAGGAGAACCAATTTAGTATATAGGGTTAAGGAAATCAGAGTTTAGGAAAGAGGGATGGTTAGTTCGGCTTCCTCTAGTGTAGCTATTCTTTGTGATATGCATTTGAAGTTTCTGAAATGTTACCTTCTATGGAGATTATAAAATGGTGATAATAATATTAATATTATAATAATAAAATAATAAGGTTGTGGAGATTATTAACACATTGTACTAAAAGTATTTAACATGCTTGCTGTGTGTACTAAGTGTGCAGTAAATACTTCTGAAGTGAAATACAATGAGATAATGCATTTAAGGAGTTTGAGAGAAAGAAAAGGCTTCTGGGCTTGTAGCAACTTTTCTTTAGAGACACTTACTTTTTTAATGTTACAGTAAGTTAGGATTGTACTAATTGCCTACATAGAGATAAAATTTACTAATTTATTTTGAAATATTTCCAGTAGGAATCTTTTGATCTCCAAGTGTGCAAAATCATAGCAATACAATGCCAATTCATCTGTTTATGCTTCTTAACCATATCCTTTTACTCCATCTTATTCCAGAAGTATTTATAATGCAGGTGCCCCTTTGAAAAGCATTGTCCTTTAAAATAGTTTGGGGTAAACTTTTATTTAACATTGAAATTAAATGAGAGTATATTTAAAATGGAAGTGTAGTTTTATATGCCAAATTGTACTAATGCCATATTCTTAAAGCATCTGACTTTTTGGTAGTGGAACTTGGTTTTAGATAGTAGGGAGAAATTCCAGTTCCTTTCTCTGGATATCACAGGATTCTGTCTCCAGATAAATAAGAGAGCTGTCAGCAGGGTAGCAGGAGCTTGCTTTCTTGCATTCCTTCTTATTCTCATCTTTGTTCATCTTTGTTCAGGGCACTTTGTGGGTAAGCTAGGCAGAGTTTGATGCTGTCCCATAGATTGCATAGTAAGTCAATTTTTTAATCTTAACATGTGTTAGATGGACAAATTAAATTATTGTTGCCTTTTTCATGATTAATAGCAACCAAAGTAAGAATAGTTTGGAATAAAAGATAAATAAAAAGGCAGGCAAGTAAGGAAAGGAGTGTTTAAAAATGAACGAAGACGAAAAGTTATTGAGATAATGGGTGAAAAGAGTTAACTAACGTTCATTTCTCTTTGCCTTGGGTTTCAACTTGCAGTGAATTAGCACTTGAAAATTGCTTTGTCAGTACCGTATTTAGTGACTTTTGCTACCTTGAACAAACATAACTTCCTTACCATGAAATTCAGATACAACTGTCATTGAATTTATATTTCCATACAGCTGGTGGTAGAATTTTTAGCAGGTAGGAGGATAGGGCAGGGAAGGACAATTATATAGCAGGCATGATCCTAAGTGTTTTACATATGATTTTGTTAATCTTCACAACAACCCCATTAGTAGGTGTTACGAAAGCACAGAGAGGTCAAGTACCTTGTTTAGTGTCAGTCACATTATGGCAGAATAAGAATTCTAACTGTGCTGTTTCTGTTCTCGTACAGTATTTGCTTCATTTTACAATTCCATTCAGTGACCAAGTCTTGTTGGCTTAAAAAAAAGCTTCATTAAGATATAATTCACATAGCATATAATTTTCCCATTCAAAGTATACAATTCAATGGCTTTTAGAATTTTCACAGGACTTTGTATCCATCATCACAATTTAGAACATTTACATCACCCCCAAAAGAAACTGCACTCCTGTTAGTCATCACCCTTTAACATCCCTTATCCCCCACCCTAGGCAACCATTAATAAATTTTCTGTCACTGTAGATACTGCTCATTCCGGACATTTTGTATAAATGGAATCATACAGTATGTGGTCTTTTGCGACTGGTTTCTTTCATTTAGCGTAATTTTTTTAAGAAAGATTTTTATTTATTTATTTTTAGAGAGGGGGAAGGGAGGAGAGAGGGAGAGAAACATCAATGTGTGGTTGCCTCTCTTGTGCTCCCTAATGGGGACCTGGCCCACAACCTAGGCATGTGCCCTGACCCAGAATTGAACCAGCAACCCTTTGGCTGGCACTCAGTCCTCTGAGCCACACCCGCCAGGGCACAAGTTTCTTTTTATTGTGGTAAAATACATATAACATAAAATTTATCATCTTAAGTGTATAGTTCTCTGTCTTGAAATACATTCACATTGTTGTGCAACCATCACCACCATGTATTTCCAGAACTTTTTCATGTTCCTCAACTGAAACACTATCCCAGGGGTGTCGAACTCATTTTCAACGGGGGCCACATCAGCCTTGCAGTTGCCTTGAAAGGACCAAAATAATTTTAGGACTGTATAAATGCAACTACTCCTTAACTGTTAAGAAGTTGAAATTATATCTGCCCTTTGAAGGCAACCCTGAGGCTGATGTGGCCACCAGTGAAAATGAGTTTGACACCCCTGCTCTATCCAGTCTCATTCTCCCATTCCCCTAGCCCCTGGCAACCACTATTCAGTCTCTATGTATTTGACTACTTTGTAACCTCATATAAGTGGAATCATACAATGTTGGTCCTTTTGTGATTTGCTTATTTCACTTAGCATGCCGTCTTCATGGTTTATCTATTTTGTAACATGTTGACACATTTTTTTAAGGCTGGTAATATTCCATTGATTGTATATTTTACATTTACCCATTTATTTTTTATTTTATTTTTTCTCCTCACATGAGGATATGTTTATTGATTTTAGAGAGAGAGGAAAGGGGTGGAAGGGGGAAGAGAGAGAGGGAGAAACAGAAACATCAGTGTGAGAAACATTGATCAGTAGCCTCTAGTAGTGTCCCAACTGGGGATTGAACCCACAACCTCTTGGTGAATGGGACAATACTCCAACCAAGTCACCTGGCCAGGGCTTGCCCATTTATCTTTTGATGAACACTCTGGTACCTTCTGCTTTTTGGCTATTGTGAATGATGCTGATATGAGTTTGGGTGTGCAAATATCCATGCAAGACCCTGTTTTCATTTCTTTTGGGTATGCTAAATCATATGGTAATTCTGTTTTTAATTTTTGAGGAATGACCTAACTTTTCCACAGAGGCTGCACCACTTTACATTTACCAGCAATGCACAAGTGTTCTGCTTTTTCTGCATCTTTTCCAGTACTTGTTATTTTCTGTTTTTTTCCCCCTGTTTGTTTGTTTTTTGCTAATAGCCATCCTAATTGAATGTGAGGTGGTATCTCTTTAGGGTTTTGAGTTGTATTTTCCTAACAATAATGATGTTGAGCATCTTTTCTTGTGCTTCTTGGCCACTTATATATTTTATTTGGAGAAATGAGTTCTGATCTTTTGCCCAGTTTTTAATTGGATTGTTGTTGTGTTGTTGTAAGGGTTCTTTATTCTCAGTTCCTTTAGTAGATATGTTAACTTGCAGATATTATCTCACATTTCATGAACATGTTCTCTCATGCATAAAACAGTTTAATTTTGAAGTCCAATTTATCTGTTTTTTCTTTCATTGCCTGTGCTTTTGGTATCAGATCTAAGAAATTATTGCCAAACCTAATGCCATGAAGTTTTTGCCCTGTTTTCTTCTAAGAGTTTTATGGTTTTAGCTCTTACTCTCTGACTTTGATTCATTTTGAGGTGTTTTTGGTTTGTTGGTTTGGTTTTTTCTTGCATATGGTGTAATGTAAATGTTCAACTTCATTTTATGTTTTTATGTGAAAATAGTGTCTGTCCAGGAGTATCCAGCCATGTAATATGAACAATAGAGATATTTATTGAAGAAGATACAAGATAACGAGAAACATGATACATAAGACAATGACGCCGTAGTCCCCTTCAAAGTAGGCACTGTGGGACCTCACACAGTTCTAATTGCCATCAGCTGCCTTTTTGTATTTTCCTGATTCTCACCGATGGTCTGAAATCTTTTCCCTTTCAAAGGTGATTTTAGTTTTGGGAAAAGCCAGAAGTCACAGGCCACTACCAAATCTAGGCTGTTGAGGGACTGTGTCACCTGGTTGATTTTATGTTTTGCCAAAAACTCAGTCTGAACAGGCTGTGTTATGGTGATGAAGCTGCCAATCACCACTTGCCCATAGATGTGGCCTTCTGAATCATCTGAATAGTTTTCACAGAGGAATGTTCAAGCTTAATGCAAAATTTGATGCAGATTCATTGCTCTACTTACTCAGTCATTTTCAATGCAATGGCCACACAGTATGTGTCCTCATTCAATGGAGTCTACCACCCCCACTGACTAGTAGGTGAAGCTGTCATTGTTCACACAAGTGTATTCCAGTCCACTCTCCTTGACTGCCAGGTTACATCAATGTTCAGCAAACTGTTCTTGATATATATATATATTTAAATATATTTTATTGATTATGCCATTACAGTTGTCCCATTTCCTCCCCTTCATTCCCCTCCACCCTGCATACCCCCACCCACACTCCATGCATTTAGTTCATGTTCATGTGTCATAAGTTCTTTAGCTTCTACATTTCCCACACCACTCTTGCCCTCTCCCTGTCTATTATCTCCCCACCGTATATGCTACTTATTCTCTGTACCTTCTCCCCACCCTCTCCTCCCACTCCTCTGTTGCTAACTTTCCATGTGATCCCTATTTCTGTGGCTTTGCTCCTGTTTTAGGTGACCGCTTAATCTGCTTTTATTTTAGGTGTGGATGCTAATAACTGTGAGTTTGCTGTCCTTTCACTGTTCATATTTTTTTATCTTCTTTTTCTTAGATAAGTCTCTTCAACATTTCATATAATAAGGGCTTGGTGATGATGAACTCCTTGAACTTGATCTTATATGAGAAGCGCTTTATCTGCCCTTCCATTATGAATGAAAGTTTTGCTGGATAGAGCAGTCTTGGATGTAGATCTTTGCCTTTCATGACTTGGAATACTTCTTCCCAACCCCTTCTTGCCTGTAAGGTCTCTTTTGAGAAATCAGCTGACAGTCTGATGGGAACTCCTTTGTAGGTAACTGTCCCCTTATCTCTTGCTGCTTCTAGGATTCTCTCCTTCATTTTAATCTTGGGTAATGTAATTATGATGTGTCTTGGTGTGTTCCTCCTTGGGTCTAACTTCTTTGGGACTCTCTGGGCTTCCTGGACTTCCTGGAAGTCTATTTCCTTTGCCAGATTGGGGAAGTTCTCCTTTATTATTTGTTCAAATAAATTTTCAATTTCTTGCTCTTCCTCTTTTCCTTCTGGCACTCCTATAATTCGGATATTGGAATGTTTCAAGATGTCCTGGAGGTTCCTAAGCCTCTCCTCATTTTTTCAAATTCTTGTTTCTTCCTTCTTTTCTGTTTGGTTGTTTGTTTCTTCCTTCTGGTCCACTTCATTGATTTGAGTCCCAGTTTTCTTCCTATCACTATTGGTTCCCTGTGCATTTTCCTTCATTTCACTTAGTGTAGCCTTTATTTGTTCATCTAATTTGTGACCAAATTCAACCAATTCTGTGAGGATCCTGATCACCAGTGCTTTAAACTGCATCTGATAGGTTGGCTATCTCTTGCTTGTTTAAAAGTATTGGCTCTGGGGCTCCGAGCTGTTCTTCTGTTTGAGTCATTTTTGGTCAGGTGGCGCCTGTTATATATGAGGGGCGGAGCCTTAGGTGTTTACTAGGGTGGGGCAGCCTAATCAGAGGATTCTGATGCTGTCTGTGGGGGCGGGGTCTGAGAGGGAACAATGGCGCCTGTCTCCCGCTCTCTCAGCTTTGTGTCCCCTCTGCTGCCTCCCACCAGCAAAGTGGGCCCCCCTGGCTCTGGTTCCCAGTTGGGTGGGCCTACGCACGCTCCAGGATGCTGTGGGTCTCCCCAATGACTTCCCCTGTGAGGCTGGGAGCCTCTCCTGATACCTTTTCAATCGGTGTTTTTAGGCTTTATTTCCTGTTGCTGGGGCCCTGGGATGTGCAGTCCGTCTCACTGCCTGCTCTTGCCTAGTTTATCTTTGCGCGAATGTGTGTCCGCAGTTGGCCGACTGCCCTGTGTGCTCTGCTCATCTCCTCCCTGCATCTGGGGTCTGCAAGCTCTGCGCCACTTATGCTCCCCAGTGCTCTCGGGTCTGGCAGCCACTGCCTTTTCCTGCCCGTTCCCTCTCCACTGACTGCCTACTCTGCCCCTCTTACCCGTCTGGTTGAATGGTTGTTGGACTTCCATAGTTCAATTTTTTGTGTTCTGGTTGTGTTATTGTTTCAAAATATTTGTTGTCCTTAATCTTGGTTGTGCGAGGAGGCACAGTGTTTCCACCTACGCCTCCATCTTGTCCGGAAGTCCTCGTCTTGTTATATTAACAATGGTTGGACTTTTTTCTAAACAGACCTTGTTTATTTTAATTTCTCTTGGTATATTACTAGAAATGGAATTTCTGGGTTATGGTAACTTATGTTTTATCTTTTGAGGAACTGCTAAACTGTTTTTCAAAGTGGCTCTACTGTTTCACAATCCCACCAGCAGTGTATGAGGGTTTTAATTTTTCCATGGCTTTTCAAATTTAGGCAATATTACCTTCTGACTGGCTTATTTTAACAATTTTTTTGGCTGGCCTCTTTAGTGATAATCTCACTCCTGCCTTTCTGCTGTCTCCTTTTACCAATTCATAATGCTGTTTATTATGTCAGAAATTTACAGCTGAAAGGAACTGTCAAAAATAATGGAAGTTGAGCCATTCAAGCCATTAATTTTACAACTGGTAAAACTTAAAAAAGTTAAGAGATTTGACCCAAAGTTACATAGTGATAGTGTCAAGACCAGATACCCTACTATATATACAGTACAGCCTTCATTTTAAGTCATCGTGTTTCCCTTTTCTGTGTCTAAAACTCTTTACTAGATATTTTTAACCAGTTATCATTCCCATTCTCTCCCCTGAAGTATAGTCTAAAAGGAAGAAATTGTGTGCAGATAGGTTGTTTGGCAGATGATTTTAGGGAACAAGAGCAAGGGACCAGGATGAATGAAACAAGAAAAGAAGAAAAGCTAATACAGGAATGTGTTATCGAGTTAATCACTACTGTTGCAACAAGGGCCCAGTCCTAGTGGGAATTTCTGAGGATCTAGATGCTCTCATATTGTCTACTCATGGATGGACAGGAGTGAACCATTATCATCTATTCTCCTCCCAGTCAGTTTACAGTTGCCCCAGGGTGGTATGAATTCTTTCCCGTCCCTCCCGTACTCTTAGCTACACACAGGATCCTGCCAAGTGTGTTTTTCCCAGTTCATTGCCTCAGGAAGTCCCAGGACAAAAAGCAAAAGAACCACTGAGTACTGTGGGGAAAGGAAGTCAAACCTACCTGGAACCATTAGGCTCAGCTTATGACTAGTATGGCAGGCAGAGTGATGATCTCCCAAAGTTTTCTACATCCTGGTCCTCTAAATTTGTAAATATGTTTGTTACCTTGCATGGCAGAAGGGACTTCAAAGATTTTCGTGGTTATTGATGGGCCCAGTGTAATCAGAAGGAGTCTTACAAGAGGGAAGCAGTAGTGTAAGTCCAAGAAATAGAAGTGGTGATGTAAGCAGAGGTCATGGTGATACGGCTAGAAGCTAAGGAGTTAGACATAGGGCCTTCTGTGGGAATGCAGACTTTGATTTTAGCTCTGTAAAACCTGTTTCGACCTTATCTCCAGAATTTTAAGATAACAAATTTGTGTTTTTTTAAATTTATTTATTTCCCAGTTACAGTCAGATTAGTGTTTTAAGCCACTAAATTTGTGGCAATTTGTTACATACCAGTAGGAAACTAATGCAGCTAGAATCAGAGGAGAAGCCAACAATAAGGGGTAGGCTCTTATTGGAAATTTCTTATACTTCATCTTCATGCTGTTTGGCCTCTCCTTTGATTCTTGTTGTATTAGTTTCCTACTGCTGTGTAACAAAATGCCACAAATTTACCTCTGGCTCTGCTTGTATCTGTTTGGAGCCTCCATTGATTTCTAGTCCATCACTGAGTCATTGCATCTCTACAACAGAAATTTAAGGAGGATTAGTGATGTAAGCTAGTGCTACCTGCTTGTACAACTATTGTTGAAGCAGGAATTAATATTAATCATTTCCTTCTTTCATGAACACCCATTCTAGGTTCCTCTTATGCTGGGTCAGTATTTCAGCTGCTCTAGGTTGCTTATAACCTCTAGACTTTCATCCTTGAGGGATTTGAGGCCTTAGTTGCCTTACTTTTTTTGGTCCATGGTTGCTGCAATTTCTTTTTTACTGTAGCCCCAGCATGGAAACACTGTGAGCTCCAGACAGACTACTCCCTACCCACATTGTGTACAACAACTCCTAGTGATAATTAGCGTTAATCATTACTGCTAGTATAGTTATTCCTGTCTTTGGTAGTCTGTGAGTATGAGAAGCTCAAAAGTGCCCCAAAAGTATGCGTAACTTTTAGGCTTAGTGAAATCCTTACTTACTGTGTTCTCTGGTGGAAGTATTAACTTCAGGACGTCTAATGTAGGAGAGGTTTTAAATTGTGGGGATGAGAAGCCCACATTTACAAATGGTTACTGGGATTGATAGTGAAAAGAGTCAGTTCAACTTTACTCCTTGCTTTCTGGATTCCTGCATTCTAGATATTAGGGATATAACACCATAGCTCTTGGTTCATTGCATATACTGCATCCTGGAAGACCAACAGGGTAACTTTTTAGTGGAGCCGATCAGGGTACATGCCTGGGTTGCTGGCCAGGTCCCTAGTAGGCAACTAATTGGTTTCTCTCACACACTGATGTTTCTCTACGTCTCTTTCTACCTTCCTTCCTCTCTTTCTAAAAATAAATAATATGGAGATCATATGGTATTTGTCTTTCACCAGCTGGCTTATTTCACTTAGCATAATAGCATAATACTCTCCAGTTCCATCCATGCTGTTGCAAAGTGTAAGAATTCCTTCCTCTTTCTTTCTGCTGCATAGTAATAGAATAAACAAGAATAAAAGTATAAAAAATAAATAATATGCCATTCCATCAATCTCTTAGTTTGTCAGTTTCCTGGTGATGTAATCCGTGGAATGGCCTGATCAAATGCTTATTATTAAAGGCACACTTTCATTGTGCTTTATAGATGTTGCATGTTTTGTTTTGTTTTGTTTTTGAAAATTGAAGGCAGTACCCTCCACCAGCAAAAAGGTTATATGACTTACTTTATTTCAATATTTACTTTATTTCAATGGTCTGGAACTGAACCACAGTATCTCCAAGGTATGCCTGTATTTCTCCTTCACTGTTAAATGGGTCCTTTGGTTTAAGGTGATGTTAAGATGGATTGCATTTTGGTGGTGCTGGGCACAGGTACTGCAAATGTAGAGGGACACTTTGGGGCAGGTAAGGCAATTCTGTTTCTAGAGTAAGTGTAAATTCTGCTTCCTCCCAGAACGCAAGAGTCCTAAACCCATCTTGCCACCTGCTCAGCTCTATGTCTGATAAGTTGCCATTTGTATTTTGCAGTGATCCTGACCTTACCCGAATTTTGTCTCCTTTAGTAAGGCTTTTTTTATTATAATGTTCTAAAGTAAGTTAATGATGTTTTTGATAATAGGATATCTGATTAATAGAAGTTTTAAATTTTAATATAGTAGAGTACATGATTCCATTTATAAGGAATTCAATAAAAGGCAAACTATCTAGTGACAAGAAAGCCTATCAATAGTTGGCACCAGGGAGAGGACTGACTATAAAGGGTCATAAGGTAACTTTTTGGGGTGATGAAAATTATTTACATCTTGATTGTGTTTTGGGTTATGCAACTTTATACATTTGTAAAGACTCATGTACACTTAAAATCATCGAATTTTGTATGTGAATTATATTTCATAACTGATTTTAAGAAGAGAATTTAATGTACTTATTTGTCAGTCTTCATTATATTTATTAAATTTTTCCTCTATAGATTATGCTTTTTGATTCTTAAGCTTAAGAAACTCTTCCTTTCTTTGGTATTTTTTTCTGATATTTCATTTTATTAATTCCTGCTCTTTATTTCCCCTATTGTTATGAAATGTACTCAGGATGTGTTTTAATCAGGTAGAGTAAGACACACAGACACGGAATAATGAAGGGCAGTTATTTTTTTTAATTGAATTGATTGGAGTGATGGACAAAGACATTTTTACTTACAGTTCTCTAGAAACAGGAGGCACAGCATGCCCTGCTGGGCCACGTGGGAAGCACCAAGGTGATCAGAAAGTAGAAGGCGCAAGGGGAAAGCATGGTCCAGAACCTTTGTTGTGGTTTCTGTGGAAAGGAATGGATGAGGCAGGGCCTTCCCCTGAGCAAGCTTGAGCAAGTTTAGAATTAGATAGTTTGAGTAATTTATAGCTCTGGGTAATAGGGGTGGTCTCTAGTTGGCTAGTACCTGGCTTTGAGGTGATTTAGTGCAGGGGGAATACGAGCTCTGGATTAGTTGGTTGTATATCAAAGATATGCTCTCAGACAAGTTGTTTGCTATCTTTAGGAATTAGGCAACCCTGGGTGCAAAGGGGCCTGCCATGTAAAAGAATCATAAAATATAGAAAATTAAAAACATTATTAATCCATTTATGCTTTTTTGAATATTTAGAATATATCATCTAGACTTCAAAGTTCTGATGAGAAATCTGATGATCTTGTTGAGGATTCCTTGTTTGTGATGATTCATTTCTGTCTTGCTGCTGCTTTTAAGATTCTGTCTTTAAACATTTTCATTATCATGTATTTCAGTATGGGTCTCTTTGAGTTTATCCTACTTGGAATTTGTTGAGCTTGGATGTTTATATTTGTGTCCTTCATTTGGGCCATTTTCAGCCATTATTACTTCAAATAATCTCTCTTTGCCTCTTTAGTCTCTCTTCTCCTGGCACTCCCACAATACGTATGTTGGGTTTTTATGCTGTTGTCCTACAGGTCCCTTACTCTATACTTACTTTTCTTTAGACTTTTTTCTTTGTGTCCCTTAGGCTTGATAACTTCATGTTCACCTATTCTTTCTATTCAAATCTGCCTTTGAATCCCTCTGGTGAATTTTTTATTTTTGTTATGTACTTTTCAACTCCAGAATTACCTTTTAGTTCTTTTTAGGTTTTCTATTCCTGTAGATACTCTCACTTTTTATACATTTTTTTCTTTACTTTCTTCACACCTTTTCATTATATGAGCATCTTTGAGATGTTTATTTAAAGTTTTTGTATAGTATGTTTATCATCTAGTCTTTCTCTAGGATAGTTACTGTTGGTTTCTTTTCCTTTGAATGGGCCATATTTTCTTTTTTTCCTTGTGATTTTCTGTTGTTAAAAACTAGATGTTTGAATCTGATAATGTGGTAAATCTGAAAATCACATTTTTTTCCTCCCTAGGATTTGTTGGGGTTTTTTGTTTGTTTGTTTTTTGCTTTCTTGTTTTTGAGTGTTATAGGCTGTCTTTGTGCCAGGAATTACCCTGAAGTATAAATTTAATCTCTCCTTGGTCTTTTCTAAACTTGAGTCTGACTTCCTAAATTTCCCTGTTCTTCTTTAATGCCTGGCTCCCAAAAGAGGAAAAGAGAAAAATGAACGGGGGCCAGGGGGTAGAAAAAAGGTGCCAGCCCTTTAAATCCCATTCAATCCAAGGGAAAGGGGCTTATACAGTCGGGTGTGTTCAGCAGTGGCTGCCTGCCTCTGTGTCAGCACCTTAGTGGTCAGAAGCAGCAGTCAGCTGTCAGAACACGTATGTCTCATGACAGGGTCCTCCTTATTGCCCACTTGGCTCTCCTTAGCTGCTCCTGGAAGTAATGCACAGATGCCTGGCACAGGACTGGGGATGGAGGGTGGGTAGTCATTGCCAGGCTAAAAACTAAAATTACTCAAAATTTACAGACCAAGCCTTCCCCTGGAAGTTTCAAGTCCTGGAATAGACTCTGCAATTCTAAAATAGTTAGATCATACAGATTTTGCTAGTATAGTTGTTGTCTAGATGGTGAGACAGAGTCTTGGTACTTCCTACTCCACTATCTTTCCAGAATCTTCTTATACCAAAAAAAAAATTAGTTTCATTATAGTTCAAAAAGAGTTCTTACCTTTTTCTCCTGATTTTTAGGAACTTCAGAACAGTAAGTTCATGTGACTCAAAGCAAATACATTTAAGGCCTTTCCTTTAGCTTTCAATTCTAGATACCAAGCATTTAAAGGAGGAACTCAGATGTATTATACTTTTTTCCACCTAAGAATAAACTAAATGCTTCAAACTGGAAAATGGTGAGACTGGAAACAGAGAGACTCCTTAAGGAGGCAAATACTAAGGTAGTGGTATTGAGAATGGAGATAGTGGGTAAAAAGGACATGACATGAGATATGGGAGTTGACTGAGTAGGGTTCATCAATCCAGATAACTGGATTGATAGTGGTACTACTTAACTGAATTATAGAACACAGAAGAAGAAACTGCAGGGAAAGTTAGTTAAGTGTGTGAGGTGCCTATGAAGTGGACAAGCAGAATACTTGACAATTCACAAAGCATTTTTATTTATTTTTTAATTTAAATTATTTTACTGTTGTTCAATTATAGTCTGTATTTTCTCCCCATCCCTACTCCCCACCCCCTCCAAACCTCCCTCTATCCCTTGCTTCCACCCTCCCCCTTGGTTTTGTCCATGTGTCCTTTATAGTAGTTCCTGAAAATCCTTCTCCCCACTGTCCCCTCCACCTTCCCCTCTGGCTCTTGTTAGATTGTATTAATTTCTATGACTCTGGTTATATTTTGTTTCCTTTTTTCTTTTGTTGATTATGTTCCAGTTCAAGGTGAGATCATACGGTATTTGTCCCTCACTGCCTGGGCTTATTTCACTTAGCATAATGCTCTCCAGTTCCATCCATGCTGTAGCAAAGGGTAGGAGTTCTTTCTTTCTGCTGAGTAGAATTCCATTGTGTAAATTTACCATAGTTTTTTGATCCACTCATTTGCTGATGGGCACTTAGGTTGCTTCCAGCACTTGGCTATAGTAAATTGTTCTGCTATGAACATTGGGGCACATAGGTTCTTTTTTGCATTGGTGTTTCAGGGCTCTTAGGGTATAATCCCAGCAGTGGAATTGCTGGGTCAAAAGGCAGTTTCATTTTTAGTCTTCTGATGAAATTCCATACTGTTTTCCATAGTAGCTGCACCAGTCTGCATTCCCACCGTCAGTGCACTAGGGTTCCCTTTTCTCCATATCCTCTCCAACACTTGTTTGTTGATTTGTTTATCAACATAAAGAAATTTTGTTTATCAACATAAACAACCATTCTGACCGGTGTGAGGTAGTATCTCATTGTGGTTTTAATTTGCATCTCTCTGAAGGCTAGTGATGCTGAGCATCTTTTCATATGTCTCTGGGCCCTCTGTATGTCCTCCTTGGAGAAGTATCTGTTCAAGTCTTATGCCCATTTTTTAATTGGGTTTTTTGTCTTCCTGGAGTGGAGTCGTGTGAGTTCCTTTGTATATTTTGGAGATCAAACCCTTGTCTGAGGCAAATATGTTTTCCCAAGTAGTTGGTTCTCTTTTCATTTTAATGCTGTCTTCTTTAGCCATGCAGAAGGTTTTTAATTTGATGAGGTCCCATTTGTTTATTCTTTCCTTTGTGTCCCTTGCTTGAGGAGACATATCGGTGAAGATGTTCCCGTGTGAGATGTCTGAGATTTTCTTGCCAATGTTCCCTCTAGGACTTTTAGCGTGTTACGACTTACATTTAAGTCTTTCATCCACCTTGAATTTATTTTTGTGTATGGTGTACAAAGCATTTTTATACCTAGGAATTTTAAGTAAGAGTGTACTGGTTTCCTGTAACTCCGAGAGTTCCTTGTAAACATAGACCAAAAGGATAATGGAAGGTACAATAAACTTTAACAAGGCTAAGTGGTAAAGTCCTAAAACTGTTTTTGAATAAAAATTACATAAACACATAAAGATCATGAGGAGGAATTAGTAATTAAGTGCAGCAATTAATGTGACAAATACTCAAATGCAATGATTAACTTCATGTCAAATATGTCTGGGATTTCAGGTGTTCATAGTTTGGCATATGTCAGGAGAATATGGTTGCTAAAAGTGATGCCAAAATCTAAACCTTATTTTTACTCTACAGTGTGGGGAAATGGTAGTTCCACTGTTCCTCTGCTAATATGTATTCTTTTGGAAATACATATACCTTGGAATGACACTTTTAAGAGATAGAGTAATTAGAGTATAAAAGAATAAGGATTGGAATAGTGGTAATATACAGGGGTTGGCAGAGGTAGATTTACAATTGTTTGTATACAAAGCAGTTTATTCTTGTATTATTTTCTATGAATTATTGTACTGTATGTATTATACCTGTAAAACTACTTTTTCCTACCCCTGTAATGAAAATATGTAGAAAACCCAGTACTGTTTTTTTATTGTATGTATTTTTTCATTACCATTTATCCTCCTTATACCCTCTTTCACCTCCACCCAACCAGCTGTGTCTACCGTAACCATACTGAGGTCCGTGCCTGTGAGTTCTTTTTCTTTTCTGCTTAGTCACGCAACACGCCCAACCTGGAGTTTACAGCCTGCTCTCTGTCTATGAGTCTGTCTCTGTTTTGCTTGTTAGTTCAGCTTGTTCACTACATTCTACATATGGATGAAATCATATGGTGTTTGTCTTTCTCTGATGGGATTATTTCACTTTAAAAATATGTTCTCCAGGTCAATCCATGCTGTTGCAAAGGGTAGAATTTTCCTTTTTACAGTGAAGTCGTATTCCATTGTGTAAATGTACTATGGTTGTTTTATTCCCTCATCTGATGGACACTTGGGCTGCTTCCAAATCCTGACTATCGTAAATAATGTGGCAGTGAACATAGGGGTGCATGTATTCTTCTGAATTAGTGTTTCAGAGTTTTTTGGATGAATTCCCGGAAGTGGGATCAGTGGGTCAAAAGGCAGATCCATTTTTGATTTTTTGAGGTAACTATACTGCTTTCCACATCTGCATTCCCACCAACAGTGCAAAAGGCTTCCCCTTTCTCCACATCTTCACCAGCATGTGTTGTTTGTTGATTTATTGATGATAGCCATTCTGACAAATCTGGTTTTGTTTAGTCCGTAAAATTTAAGGGGGAACTTAGATCATAGTTTTGGCATGCAAAAGAGACTTTGTGATCTTATCTGATTCAGTTCCCTTATTTTGCAGGTAAGAAAATGGAGTTTCATGGAGGTTGATAGGACATTCCCTGAGTCATAGCTAATGGCAGAACAGTGTCTAGTACTGAAATAAGTGGTTAGAAGGGAAATTGAATGTATCATAAACATATTTTTTTATAGGGGTATTCAAGGCAGGACTGGGTCTAGGGTGAGGCAAACAAGTTGGGTAGGTTACAGAATTGAAGAAGACATTCACTCCTAAGTGCAGACTTTTGCAAGATCCTTATTTATCAAAGTAATATGTGAACATCATTTAAAATGTTAGTGCCAAGAAGGCACTCAGTCCTCCAGATTAGGGATAGCTGGAGAAAGCTAGATGCAGTGATGGTAGAAGAGAATTCTTCTTTAAGACCTAGTTCTCGTGCAGTAGTCTCTTTGCAAGAACCTGTGGAGCGTTGCTTTACTTTATGTAAGAACAATATGGAGTATTCTGTTCTCAGGCCTGACCGGTCCCTATTCTTTTTTCCTTGAGTCAAATCTCAGAGACTATAGATTTTCCTTTGTGCTTTTTAAGCTATTTTCACCTATACACTTGGTTCTCTGAATCTTGGCTGAGGAGTTAGAGAAACTAGACAGTTCTCTCATTTCCTCTACTTTACAGCCCACATAGCCAGATATGGAAGCAATTTAGAGATAACAGTAACAGAAATGAGAGATAATCCTTGGCCTCTGGTCTCTAGTTCCTGACTTCCATTTGTTTTTGAGGGTAGAGTCACCAAGTTCAACTCCATTCCCCTTAGGTAAAGGACATATTTCTTTATGAGGTTTCTTTTCCCCAGCACTTAGGGATTAGAGGTAGTCTAGGCTGAATAAAATCCCTGCTACCATGTCTCAGGAGATAATTTGTACTTCCCAGGACCTCCAGGATGGATGACACATGCAGTGGACAAGCTCTCCCCCAAGTATTGGTGGTTCCCTTTTTCTCATTAACCTTTGTGAGGAGAATAAAACCAGAATCCAAGGCCTCTGTCTTAGAACTAATACGTATATACATTTATTATGCTGCTGCTTTGGATTTGCCCTGTTTTATACCCAATACCTGGCTCGCCTCCTTAGGACCATTATATATTTTTTGTTCTTTAGGTCTTTGGAGTTTAAGACCAGCCATTTGTCGGGGGTTTTGTTGTATTATATATATATTTTTTAAGATTGTATTTATTTATCTTTAGAGGGGAAGGGAAGGAGAGAGGGAGAGAAAAATCAGTGTATGGTTGTCTCTCGTGCGTCCCCTGCTGGGAACTGGCCTGCAACCCAGGCATGTGCCCTGACTGGGAATCGAACCGCGGTTGTTTGGTTTGCAGGTTCACGCTCAGTCCACTGAACTACACCAGCCAGGGCTGTATTATATTTTTAAATAGGTGGATTCTGAAGGCTAAGACTTACAATGTGTCTGACAGGTGGTTTTATTGGTCTAGTCAGAGGTAGTTAAATGTATAAATAGTAGCAGCACATTGAACCTAATTTACAACTGTAACATAGTTTGTGATGCTAATGGGAGCAGAATAAGTTTAAAAGAAGTCAGGATTACAGTAAAATAATGTTGGCAAAGAAATGGAACTCTTCCCACTAGCTTGTAAACTCTTCATGACATCTTTAGCTTTATGAGCTGGATAGCTCATACTGTGCCCAGCACAGAGTAGAACCTCAAAAATAACTGGTAAACATTTTTCTAAGTGAAAGCTTGTTAAAAATCAGTGATTTCATTGTCATAGTGTTCAGTGCTAGCTTTCATTAACCCATCTCAAAGTGTTTACATACACACACAGTTGTTAAATTTGGGGATATCTATACTTGCTAGTATTGGTTTCCTTAATCTCCATCTAGCTTTTTAAATCCTTGTTTTTGTTAATTTTTTTCCTATCTGAAGTTTCCTTTCTTTTTTTTTAATTTTTATTTTAATTGTTATTCAAGTACTGTTTTCTGTCATTTACTCCCGTCCCAGTCCACCCCCCCAGAGAAGTTTCCTTTCTTATAGAATGTTCTTTTCTTTAAATTTGATAGTCTTCTTTCAGTCATTTCAGGTGCCTAATCATCTTACATATTGAATAATTTGTTTTTTGTTAAAATGGTATTTTTTTTTTTACTTTTTATTTCAGTTTATTTTTAAAATATATTTTATTGATTATGCTACTACAGTTGTCCCAATTTTTTCTCCACTTTATTACGACCCACAAGCAAACTGAGCCCTTCTGGTGTGGATTCCCAGGTGGGTGGGTTTGTGTATGTTCTAGGATCCTATGGGTCTCTCCAACAAACTCTCCTGTGAGGCTACGAGTCTCTCCCACCACCACAACCCCCACAGGTTTTTTCAGAGGTTTTGAGGCTTTATTTCCCTGCACTGGAACCCTGGGTTGAGTGGTCTGTCCCACTCCCCAGTTGTTCCTCCTGGTTATCCTCACACAAATGTGGGACTGTCTGCTCTGCCTCGTGCACTCTACCAGCTGCCTCTCCTGCCCTGGTCCTCTAGCCACCGCCTTGCCTCTAGTCCTCTCTGCCCCGGCTGCCCATCTCTGCATCTCCGCCCCTCCTACTGGTCTGGATGAATGTTTCTGTAACTCCTTGGTTGTCAGACTTTCATACAGTTTGATTTTCTGTCAGTTCTTGTTATGTTTTGTTTTGAAATTTGTTGTTGCCCCTCTTTTGGTTGTGCAGAGAGACAAAGTGTCTATAGGCATCCATCTTGGAAGTCTCTACAAGGGTAATTTTTGGTTTAGGAAATGAAAAAACCTTGAATAGATTCTGGATTGAGGATTCATTAGATTTGGGGGCTTGGAAGAAATGGAATCAGATCTCTGTTCATTTCTCAGCTTCATTATCATATTGTACTTCAGGGATGTCCACCCCACGGCGATGGCTATGAATGTGGCCAACACAAAATCATTGATTTACTTAAAACATTGCATAGTTTTAATACTGAGTTTTCTACTAAGTTTTATTTCTTGGATATGTATATTTTCTATATTAGTGATTACAAACATGAGACCTGCTCGATGGTTTTTAAAAATTATCAAAAGGTCTGCTGCATAATTAGGGTTATTATATGAGGACTTCTTTGCTCATCAGTTTTTGTTAGTGTCTGTGTATTTAATGTGTAGCCCAAGACGACTCTTCTTCTTCAAGTGTGGCCCAGAGACACCAAAAGGTTGGATACCCCTGTTCCACATGGTGACATTTACTCAAAGTCTACATGCTCTCAGTTTTAAGTCTCCTGGAAAAAGAGAGTGCCTTCTTAGTACCCCCATTGATATCCAGGCATCTTTCTGAATGAACACCTTGACTTTTAAGCCCATCGTTAAACTAATCACAAGAATTAAGGGAATTTAATACTCTGATTGGCTATGCATGATTTGCATAGACTGCCACTGAGTTGGTGAAAGTGCGCCCAAAGAAAGTGGGAAATAGAATTGGGAGAGGATAGTTGCTCAGAAGGAAGTTGAGATACTGTTACAAAACGAGAGAATGGATACTGGTGTAGCTTACAAATCAGCTATTCAGTATTTTGATTGACTTAATGTTTTATTTCTAAGGGATCAATAAGGCTTTTCTAAATTAAGTTTTTAAATTATTAAAGTAATATCTAAGTGTAGTTTAAAATGTTATACAGTTCTGTCTGGTATTTTCAGAACCAGCTAAAAAATTTGAAAGTGATTACCTCTTGAGGCAAGAGGGTAGAAAAAGGAGAGCAGAGGGCTGTTACTTTTGTTATAGGCCTCTTTTAAAATATGCGTATATATTACTTTGATAAGTAAAAATATATCTGTATAATCTCTTGATTCATTAATTTTAGAGATATACCTATCTTCTATTAAGGTAAAAGAGGACATTCATTTTCTCAGCCTAACTCTCAGCCTCATTGTTTTGATAAAATTACATATTTGTTGTCAGTGGTTTTTTTATTATAACCATATATAACTATGTACATATAGTTTATAGCTGACCTACCTCCTCTAATTAAATTTCCTTTCTTGCATTACTTATTTTTTTCTTGAAAGTTACAGAAAATTTATAAAATGTAATTAAATTTTCTTTTTGTTTTAGTTTATAGCTAAGTCTTCCTATAGTCTGTAATGGTTCTATAAAAGTCACATTTGTATAATTTTGACATGCTCATATCTGTCAGATATGTCTCCCCACCCCCACCCCTATGCCCCCATGGAAATCTCTTTTTTTGATTATTCTAGACCTGCTTCAAAGATAAATTTACTTTTACTGGCGTCCTGAAGATTTCTTTTGCCTTTATTGATTTCCCTGCTTCCTAGATCCTATATCTTCCTTTTTCCTTGCTTTACTCCTCTATTTCCTAAGTAAGGGTACATTGGAATTAAATTTTTGAGAATGCATGTCTGAAAATGATGTTATTCTTCTCCCATACTTAAATGATAATTTGGCTATATATAAGGTAGCTGTTGTTTAATGTGTATAGCATTTCAGTTTTGCAAGGTGAAAATTGTTCTGGAGATGGATGGTGATTATTGTTGCTCAACATTGTAAATTGTACTTGATGCCACGGAACCGTACACTTAAAAATGGTTTGGATGATAAATTTTGTTACCTAGGACTGCCATGCAAAGTATCACAGACTAGGTCGCTTAAAAAACAGAAATTTATTTTCTCAAAATTGTGGAGCCTAGAGTCTGAGAGATCAAGTTGTCAGCAGAGTTGGTTTCTTTTGAGGCGCCTCTCTTCTTGGTTTATAGATAGGTGGTTGTCTTCTCCCAGTGTCTTTGAACCAAATATGTCTGTGTCCAAATTGGCTCTTATAACACCACTAGGCATTCTGGATTAGAGTCCGCCCTAGTGGCCCTATCTCCAAATATAATCGTAGTCTAAGAGGTACTGGAGGATGGGACTTCAGCATCTAAATTTTGGGAATGGCGTGGAATTCAGTCTATAACAGGTATTTACCACAGTTGTAAAAATACATCTAAGGGTATATAGTCAGTAACATTTTAATAAGTGTATGGTGTCAGATGGGTACTAGACTTAAACTGTTACTTTTGTTATAGGTCTCTTAGTTATATATGTTTTAATTCAGAGAAGGTAATAAGTAAAATTTTGTGATGCCTGACAAAGTAATTATATAGGGAGTAATGCCTGAAGCATTAATTTAATAAGTTGTTGAAGAAATAGTATTAGAGTGGATGGATGTATTTTGAGAGCAGGATTTTTGCTTGATGTGCTTTTGTTTACTCTCAAGGCCTTAGCACAGCGTGCTTCTAATCTGTAATAACTATTCAGTATACTTGTTGAATCAGTAAGTGAATGAATTTTGGTATGCACAGGACTTTTGCCTTTGTCATTATTTTGTGCTTTCTCATATTGAAGACCTTTTCAAAGTGATATTTCCAAAAGTGATTAGTATAGGGTTGCATTTTTATTTGATCTGTTGTTTAAGATAAAAGCTTTGATTTTAAGTAGCCTTTATTTCAGGCTAAAGTGTCATGTTTAATTTCCCCATAATGGGATTCTTATCTATGTTGTTTCATTAATGAATGTTTAACAATTAAAATTACTTGACAAAATGGTAAGGTTTAATACGTTGGATAGAATTAAATGATCTTATTGAAGTTAATTATTTGGGGATTTTTTTTCCCTTTTAATTGTTTACTGTAAGATCTGTAGCCTAACCAAACTTCCGGAGTTAGTCACTTGGGTATTGTCACTCTGCTGATTTTTATCAGAAACAGGAAATTGTCAAGTTATATGTTAAAGTACAGCAGATTCTAAAATTGCATTTGTACTAGCACAAGAGATTTCCCTTTAGAATTTTTCTGTCACTAGGTGGGTCCTTTTTCCTCAGACTATAACAACTGGTTTGCCAAAAATGTTGCAAACAGTACCCTTCTTCACAGTGTACATATCATACACAATGATTGGTAAAATGATTGGATGTACTTAGTGTCATTGATATATAGATACACCTAATTAATTTGTAAAGGTAAGTTGGGGAAGAACATGTTTTTAGTTAGTTTAGTTGTTGTTCCAGTGTTTAGATTAGCAGGATTCCTAAAGTAGACCTTTTAGGGAGTCTATAAGGCAAAAACTATTTTCATATATTGTGACATTAATTTTCATTTTCATTCTGGAGTTTGCAGAGGCTGCATGAAATGTAGTGATAGTTTATAAAGTGTTAACGTTGGAAGATCTGCAAAACTCAGTGAATGTATATTGCATGGTGATACAAAAATCATACATGACCCTGACTGAGTAGCTCAATTGCTTGGAGCATCATCCCAATGAACCAAGGTTGCAGGTTTGACCCCAGTTAGGACATACACAAGAGTCAGCCAGTGAATGCATAAATAAATGGAACAGCAAATCTCTCTCTCTCAAATCAATAAATAAAGAAATAATCATACATGAATAAAAACAGGTCCATTTAAAGTAGAAGACAGACAAATGAATGTTTTCTGCTATATATTTATTTCAGTGTAAATATAGTAAGATTCATACTTTTTTGAGTGTGAATGAGATTTGACACATAGAGTTATGTAATCACTACCCTGATCTAAATATAAACAGTTTCTTCATCCCCCCCTCAAGAAAATAAAATTATCTCATGCTTTGTGGTCAAACGCTTACCCCCACCATTAACCTGTGTAAACGTTGAGTCTGTTCTCTGTCCCTACAGTTTTGCCCTTTCCAAATGTCATACATAGCCTCTTGAGTCCAGCTCAGTGAGATTGCGAGGTTGTATCACAAGTCAGTGTTGAACTTTATAAGAAGCTGCCAAACTGTTGCCCATAGTGCCTGTACTACTTTTGCATTCCGACAAGCAGTGCATCAATTCCAGTTGTTCAGTGTCCTCATTGGCACCTCAGTACTTTTTTGTCTTTGTTCCCTTCTCTCTTTCTCATTCTCTCCCTTTCTATCTCTGTCTCTCAGTCTGTCTATATTGATCCTATCCCCTCTTTTTTCCCCTTTCCTTTTTTCTCCACCTTCTCTTTGTAAGCCATTTGATAGTTGTATAGGGATATCATTTTGTGGTTTTAATTTGCATTCCTGTAATAACTAATGATTTTGGTGGAATATCTATTTAAATATTTTGTCCATTTAAAATATTAAATATTTAAATATTTTTCCCCATGGCTTTACTTGAGGATGCAGCTTGAGACAGCTCTCCCTGGGCTGGAATCACGTGTCAGTGGCTCTAGTGGCCCAGCCCTCACAGCTTTGGGTTAAGTCCCAGACGATGGTTTCCTCTTTTGAAGTGAAGGAGGCAGCCTCAATGATCTCTGAATCACCTTTGGGGTTCTTCTTTCCTTGTCTTGGAAGAATATCTGGTCTTACCCTGTAAAATCTAAGAAGATGGCCAACAGTCTTTATTCCTTCTTGACTTTTGCCAGTTCAGATTGGCTGTTTCCTGGCTGAATTGTGTTCATGTCTGAGGGTTTTGCAGAAGATAGAACTGTGAGGATGATGTTCACACCTCTACTCATCTCTTTACCAAAAGGTCCCTTGGCCACACCTTTAGAGTTATGTTCTGAACACACTTTCTCATTTTTTTTGCAGAATGGATAGGCTGATAATTTTACACCTTTTAAATTAAATTAAGTTTGTGTTTCTGTTTGGATTAACAATTCCATCTTCAAGTTGTTTCTCTTCTTGAATTTTACTATAAGCATTCAAGAGAAGCTAAGCTGCACCTTCAACACTTAAAAATAGCTTCAGCCCTGGCCAAGTAGTTCAGCTGGTTAGAGCATCGTCTGGATATGCCAAGATTGCAGGTTTGTTTTCCAGTCAGGCACATGCAAGAATCAACCAGTTAACGCATAAATAATTGGAACAGCAAATTGATGTTTCTCCTTTTCTCTGCCTTCCCTAAAAATCAGTAAATAAGATTTTTAAAAATAGCTTTATCCAAATATCCACTTTCATCCTCAGTTCTATCTTCTGCAAAACCCTAGGACATGAACACAATTTAGCCAAGCTCTTGTCACAACAAGAATCACCTTTCCTGCATTTTCTGATAACTTGTTCCTCATTTCTGTCTGAGAATTTTATCAGAATGGCCTTTAATGTTAATGTTTCAACGTACTTTCTATTCATGACCACTTATGGTATTCTGTAGGAAAACGGAGGCTTTCTTTACGTCTCTCTTCTCCTTCTGTGCCCTCAGGAGACATTGCCCTCAACAGACCTGTGGATGAAGAAAGTAACCTCATGGGGTGATCTGATCATAAATTTCTAATTGGACAGGTCATGGTGGATAATCACCCCCCAGGTATATGACTTCTATAGTAAAAGGTTTATTTTTGCCTTAAGCAACCTTTGTCCTTGTTCTTGTGCATCTAAGTTATTTAACACACCTTTGAAATGCCAGAGTAATCCTCTTTTTCACACCCCTTGAGGCATATCCACCTTCAAGAGAGCACATAATCTTTCTAATGATCCTGTACTCCAGTCGCCACCTTGCTTTCTCTTGCCTTCCTTTAATCTTCCTCTGTTCCTCATTAATTCCAGATTTCTAAAAGAAACTGCGAACTGTTCAAGGAAGCATTTTTCTCATTCTGTTGAAAGATTGCATCTAGGTGTATCTTCCATTTGGCTCAAGTTAATTTTTATAAAAATTCCCCACAGATTTTATTTCTTAATTGACAGTTCCTTTAGGTTTTTCTGGCTAGTCTAGTATTCAAATTGACATAAAACAGATTAGCAGGCGAAAAAACAAATTAAAGTTTAATAACATGTATACCTCCTCTTTCATGGGAGAGATCCAGCATTAACTGAGTAACTCATCAAAATGGGGGATGCCATTCACCATAAATACTATCTTCAGCTAAAGGCAGTAGATGTTGGGGGTGGGGAGTCAGTTACGGGAGGTTACCAGGAAAAGCACAATAAATAAGAGTAAGGTTGTTAGGCAGATTTAAGTCCATGCCTTCTCCATTAATACCAGTCTCTAGAATTTTAGATATCCTCCTGGTACAGCTAGGGAGACACCCTTACAAATGAAGATTTCCCTTACAAATATCTCTTATGAAGAGTAATTTCTGCCTGGTTTTCAGAGCTCTTTTTATTTTTTAAATGTCTACTAGTAGTTTCTTAAAAATTAACCAACTTAAAATAATCCTTATGCCAAAAAGATATTTTGTGGCGGCAAGTTTTGCTCTCCTAAAATGGCAATGTAGACTTTTTTTTAGCATGTACCTTCAGACTCCTCTAGCCTCTTCCCATGGTACAGTTCAAAAGCTGCTTCCACAGATTAAGTATTTATTATAGCAGTAGCCTCACTTCTTGGTGTCAGTTTTCTGTCTAAGTATGTTTGGGCTGCTGTAACAAAATACCACAGACAGGGTGACTTATAAACAGTAGAAATTTATTGCTCGGAGGTCTGGAAACTGGAAGTCTGATATAAGGATACCAGCATAGTCTGGTGAGGTCCCTCCTTTATGTTATATCCTCACATAATGAATAGGGTTTCGGGAACTCTGGGATCTCTTTTATAAGAACACTGGTCCTATTTCTGAGAGCTCCACCCTGATGACCTAATTACTTCCCAAAGGCCCTACCTCTACTAATACCTAACCTTACGGGGGTTAGGATTTTGACCTGAATGGGCGGGGGGCGTGTTGCATGAACATTCAGACCATAGCAGTAGCACTTTCTTATGTTTTGAGGGCCAAGTGGCTTAGTTTTTCTTTTTCTTTTCTAAAAATATATTTTATTGATTATGCTATTACAGTTGTCCCAAGTTTTCCCTCTTTGCCCCCCTCCACCTGGTACTCCCCATTCCTCCGGCAGTCCCGCCTTAGTTCATGTCCATAGGTCATGCATATAAGTTCTTTGGCTTCTCCATTTCCTGTACTGTTCTTAACATTCCCCTGTCTATTCTGTACTTAACAATTTGTACTTCTTAATCCCTGCACCTTTTCCCCCATTCTCTCCTTTCCCCCACCCAGTTGATAACCCTCCAAATGATCTCCATCTCCGTGATTTTGTTTCTGTTCTACTTGTTTAGTTTGTTTTTTAGATTCAATTGATGATAGATGTGAATTTATTGCCATTTTAGTGTTCATAGTTTTGATCTTTTTCTTAAGTCCCTTTAACATGCCATTTAATAATGGCTTGGTGATGATGAACTCCTTTAGCTCTACTTTGTCTTGGAAGCTCTCTATCTCTCCTTCAATTCTAAATGATAATTTTTCTGGATAGAGTAATTCCAGGTTGTAGGTCCTTGCTTTTCATGACTTTGAATACTTCTTGCCAATCCTTTCTAGACTGCAAAATTTCATTTGAGAAATCAGCTGACAGTCTTATGGGAACTCCTTTGTAGATAACTCTCTTCTTTTCTCTTGCTGCTGTTAAGATTCTCTCTTTATCTTTAACCCTTAGCATTTTAATTATGATGTGTCTTGTTGTGGTCTTCTTTGTCTGGGACCCTGTGTTTTTCCTGGTCTCGTATATATATTTCCTTTGCCAAATTAAGGAATTTTTCTTCCATTATTTTTTCAAGTAAGTTTTTAATTTCTTGCTTTTTCTCTTCTCCTTCCAGGACCCCTATGTTTCCATTGTTGGTATATTTGACCAGATGCTCCTTAGCCTTTCTTTGTTCTTTTGGATTTCTTTTTCTTTTTGCTGTTCTGATTGGTTGTTTTTTGATTCCTTATGTTCCAAATCATTGATTAAATTCTCAGCTTCATCCACTCCACTGTTGGTTTCTGTAAATTTTTCTTTATTTCACTTAGTGTAACTTTCATTTATGCCTGGGTCTTTTTTATGCTGTTGAAGTACCCAATTAGTTCCTTGAGCATCCTAATAACCAATGTTTCAAACTCTGCATTGGCGAGATGGCTTATCTCCATTTTGTTTAGTTCTTTCTCTAGAGTTTTGTTCTGTTCTTTCATTTGGGCCATATTTCTTCGCTCATTTTGGCAGCCTCCCTGTGTTTGTTTCCACATATATTAGGTAGAGCTGCTTTGACTCCCTGTCTTAGTAGCATGGCCTATTGTAGAAAAGCACACTGGTAAGTTGGATGGGGCAGAGCTTTAGGTAATTGCCAGGGTGGGGCAACTGGGTGAACTGGGTTGATAGAGTCTCCAATATGGTGTCGCCATTCTGTGGCTCTGTGTGCAGAAGGGCTCAAAAAGGGGACAATACTGCTGCCTGCCCTCTGGAGTTTAATCTAGGAGGAAGCTTGTCCTGATGCCAGACACTTCAGTTTCTCCTTGTGTGCTACTGGTGACCTTACAGCTGCTGCCCCAGTGCTGAAACCCAGGGGGAGTGAATCTGTGTAAGTCTTAAGTCCATTGTGGGCCCTTTAAGGGGAGACTTTTGGGAATTCCATAGTTTCTTCTGCTGATTTTTACCCCCACTGGTTTTTACAGCCAGAAGTTGTGGGGATTTATTTTCCTGCTACTCGAACCTTATGCTGGGTGGTCTGGTGTGGGGCTGGGACCCCTTACTCCTGAGGTATTGTTACAGAGCAGAGGTCCAAGGGGAGCACAATATTTGGCCCACCCAGGAACATCAAAAAAACTGTTACAGAACAGTCATATACACACAGGGGCCCAGACTCCGGAGGATGGTATACTAATACCGTCTGGACCATCTATTGGGCTCTTCTGTCCGCCGCCAATTGGAAAGATATCTCTCAATGCCAGAGATTTGTGAAAAGGAAAGGAAAGGTTAATTTAAGGCTATACAGACTTAAAGTAGTGACCCAATGTCTCCATTAAACTATCAAAGTCCTTTAGGATAACTACTGATGCCCACAGTGCTTCCTTCTCCCCTGCCCTTATCTGGGCTACCATAAGTCAGGAAAAGCAGCACACGTCCGTGTCCCCAGGCTGCTGGCACCGTCAGCCGTGTCGCCGTCCAGGCAAAGCTTCTTTTTTCCTCCACCAGAGGTGCGGAGGTCTGCAGTCTCGCCAAGCCTCGTGGATCTGCTCCTTGCAGAGCTTCAAGGGGATCTGTACTCTTCCAAGTCCACATGATTCTCCTCTCTTCAATGGCTGCTGCGTCTTGGTTTAAATGCCTGCGCCAGTCTTCCTTTGCAGCTTCATTTCCAACTCCTCCTACCATCAGTTACACCTGCCAGCATCCCTGTATTATCCCAAGTTTACTAGGCTGCCATTGTGAGTCTGGGCAGATCTGGCTCAATATCGTGGAGCCAATCTTCTTCCAGCTCTCACGCAGGCCCTGTAACCAGGGGGAGTTGCCTCCCAGTTATGTCTTGGGTGGAAGTCACTCCCTTCTTCCTGGCTCAAAGCATGGCCACAGCTATTTAACATATCTATGAAACCAGTTAAAGGCTATAGATATGTCAAATGAGCATGCCAGAGGTTAGCTGCAAAGCTGTTGCTATGCAAAACAGCTCTCAAAGGCCCTGCTCTATTTGTCCCTTCCCCCAACTCACACCTGTGGGGGGGGGAAGGGATGAGGACATCTTAATATTTCCTGGACACCTTGGGTTTTTGGACCCCATTCCAAATCCCTTTTTGGGGCCCCCATCTTGGCTACACCCTGTATCAGTATCCATCCCAATTTTTATCTAACACACATGGGTGTGCGACCACTCATTCTGTAACAGGGTGCAGGCAACAGGGGTAGGGCACAAACGGATTTGTAATGGGGTCCAGAACTCGGTGTCCAGGAAATATTAGGAAAAAAAATACATGTATATTAGATGTCCTCACCCCCACACATCTGAGCTGGGGGATGGGACGCATGGAGCAAGGCCATTGAGAGTTGTTTTGAATAGCAACAGCTTTGCAGATAATCTCTAGAATGGTCATTTAACATATTTATAACCTTTAACTGCTTTCATAGATCTGTTAAACAGCTGTGGCCATGCTTTGAGCCAGGGGGATGGGCAACTTCCACTGGTTACACAGCCTGTATAAGAGCTTGGAGATGATTGGCTCCACACCACAGGGCCACAGCTAACCTAGTGCTGATAGCTGTGGCCAGTTGTGGGGAGTTGGAAGTAGTGGGGCTGAGGAAGATTGGTGCTGGGATTTAAACTCAGGTGCAGCAGCTCTCTGGGGTCTTTTGGGGACCTTGCAGCTCGGGCAGAGAAGAATCACAGACTTCTGTTTTTTTTTTTTCTGAGGTGTGGTACCCTGGACTGGGCAGAGGGGGAAGGAAGGACTGTGCATTTGTGGGTATTCAAAAAGACTTTGGGATCTTAATGAAGACATTAAGTCATTACTCTTAAGTTTGTATAACTCTTTAAATAAATAATCCCTTTCCTTTTCACCAGTCTCTGGCATTGAGAGACAGCTTTCCCTGGTGGTGGGCAAGGCAAACCTAGTACGGGGTGGGGGACCCCTGGAGTACAAGGGTGGGTCCATTTGATACCTCCTCGGGTCTGTTCTTAACAATTCCACGTCTCCACCTCTCCTACCCATCTTTATGAATGCGAGTTCTTTAATTTCCTGGTTGTTGGACTCCCATACAGTTCGGTTTTCTGACGATCCTGGATGATAGTAGGTTAGTTATGATTTCTGCAGTGGTTGTATGAGGAGGCGAGCTATGTTTACCTATACCTGTATCTTGACTGGAAGTCTGAACGTGGCTTAGTTTTTCTTTATCTGAGAATGTCTTTATTTCATTTCATTCCTTAAGGATAATTGCACAAATATATAGAATTCTGGTTTGCCAGTTATTTTCTTTAAACATTTTAGAGATGTGGTTTATGATTTCTCATCTGTCAGCACAGTGGATTGGATAATTCCTTACTGTGGAAGGCTGTCATGTTATGTTCATCATGGGATCTTGAGCAGTGTCCTGGCCTCTACACAGTAGCAGCCCCCCTTTCCTCTGCCCCCTAGCTGTGACAATAAAAAATGACTCCAGATATTGTCAAATATTCCCTTGGATGCAAGATACCAGTAATATCCGATTGAGAATCACTGCCCTGTATGTGTTGTGTTGTTTTTCTCTGGCTGCTTTTATGATTTTCCTTTTATCTGTGGTATTTAGCACCTAGATTATGATGTGCCTAGACATGGTCTGAATTTATCCTATTTGAGGTTTCTTAGTTTCTTGAATCTGTAAATTTATGTCTTATGCAAACTTACAGAAATTTCAACCATTATTTGAAGTATTTTTTTGTATTGATATCTATTTGGGGGCAGGGGTGTGGAATCCAATACATGAATAGTAGCTCTTTTGATATTGTCCCATGGTCCCTGAAGCCCTGTTCTTTTTCAAAATATTTTCCCCTGTTCTTTAGATAGGATAATTTTTATTGATCTGTCTTCAGGTTTATACAGTCTTCTTTTCTGTTATGCTGAATGTCAGCCTCCCAAAAGATATTTCCATTTCCTAATCCCTGGGCTTTGTGAATACAGTCATGTGCCACCTAACGATAGTGTTACATTCTGAGAGATACATCATTAGGTGACTTCATAGTTGTATGAACATCATAGAATATATTTATACATAGGATGTAATTACACAGGTGGAATGGCCTACTATACATGTATGTTATATGGTATAGCCTATTGCTCCTATGCTTCAAAACAGTATAGCATGTAACTGTACTGAATAGTGTAGGCAGTTGGTGTTTCTGTATCTAAACATATCTAAAAAGTAAAAATATGATATAAAAGATAAAAAATGGTACACTTATATAGGGCACTTATCATTAATGGACCTTGCAGGACTGGAAGTTGCTTTAGGTGAGTCATGCGTGTCCAAACTTGGGGGAGCCCAGTATTTACGTTGGTTCATAACCAGATTTATAGACATTAAAGGTTAATAAAGCTAGACACTAGTTAAATGGTAAGGATGGATTTTATTCAATAAATATTTCAATAGGATGAAAGTCTAGTGTGAACTGAGTTCAGCTTTGCCAAAACAAGGCAGGAGACTTTGAAAGCTGAAACATGCTAAGGAAAAGGTGCCACGTGGTGTTTAAGGGGATTGGTCCACGTAACTAGGCCACCTAAATCGGTAATTGGTACTTATCTAGATGAGAAACAAACTTCATGACGAGTGATAAATGGTATAAGTTATAGGGCAGGGCACCCACCAAAGTTGGGCCCTTACCTTTCTACAAGGACTGGAAGCAAGAGTGAGAGTCATCTCCTTGACTGTTTCCATTTTAAAGAGATGGCTCTCAAGTCCTTGAGAAGACTGTTCTAGGTGGTAGAAAATTCCTATTTCAAAAGGGTAGAGAAAGTATAATACTTTCTAAATTGACTGCTCTGAGAATGGTTTTGGGGATTTACCTGCCTATTACCAAGTTTTGGCTAAACCAAACAGTAAATTCTTGTGGCAGCATTGGCTTAGTTTCCATCCAATGGATGCGGCTTTAAGCCATTAGAAACTCACTACTGTTTAAGTGCGAGAGGATAGACTAAATTACTTATGCTGAGAATCTACACTTGGTTTCTGTCTGTTTGTTTGTTTTTTAATCCTCACCTGAGGACGTTTTTTCATTGCTTAAGAGAGAGAGAAACATCAGTATAACAGAGAAATCTCATTTGGTTGCCTCACATAGGCTCCTGCATTGGGGATTGAACCTGCAACCTAGGCATGTGCCCTTACTGAGAATTGAGGACACAACCTTTTTGGTGTACAGGACTACGTTCCAACTAACTGAGCCACACCAGTCAGGGAGAGAATCGACAGTTTTTATAGGCTGTGTCAAGAAGAAGGCTCAGAGGAGCCTGACTACAGAATGGTCAAAGAGAGAGTCTTTGTCATAGATTACTTTCCCTAGCTCTTTTGTCATGGGAATCATATCCATATTTTCCAGTTCTCAGTAATCCCTCTTTCTAGTTTTTTTGGCCAGGAAGATTAGGTTCTCTTATTAGAATTTTAGTCTTCCATGTTGTTGCTCAGTTCTAGGCATGACCGCCTGCCTTAATGGTAAAATGGTGAGTGAAAAGTGAAGAAAAAATAGTATGTGTTTCCCCATATTCTTTGTGCCACCTGGTTCCTTCTTCTTGTTTCATACATCCAGAAAAAGAGGTTTTCTCTTGGGATCTTACAGTGTGTGTACTCCACCGTTGTGGTAGCAGTGCAGATCCATAGCTGAGGCTGGCCCTAGAAGGACAGGGCTGGTGGGGGGGACCCACCGGGGAATTGTCCTGTCTTTTGACCAGATGAGCTTCTGTTTTTTCCCAGCTCTACCTGCTGTACAGTTCCCCTGTCCACCTGCCTTTGGGCCAAATAAAGGAAATAAAGCATGGGGAAACCAATAGGAAATTTACCATCACAGTATTGGTCTTTTTTTCCCATTGATTTCCCTCCCCAATCTGCTTGCTGTTATTTCATTTTCCGAGTTCTCAGGTATCTGATTCTTTTTAGTTTTTCTGAGGATTTTAGTTGTAATCTGTTGGATGGACAGGTTGTAGTGGGCTTACACCTATCTTTCCTGGATTTAAAAAATACGAGGCCAATGGATGTTAATATAGGAAAAGTTCATTTTCCACATTAGAAACTATATTGTTTAAGAAACTATCGCTTGTCAAGTTTTGGTGTAGTACCAAAAAAGAATATCCACGGTTATCTGAAAAGACTTAAAATACTCTTCCTTTTTTCTTTTTAGCCAAAACAATATGTTGGCAACACATTAAATGCAGAAACAGATATGAAAATCCATCAATCTTCTGTTAAGACAGACATTTAAAAGATTTGCAAAGGTGTAAATAATGCCACTCTTTTAACCATGTTTTTTATTTGGAAAGTATAATTTTTATAAAAATATTTTAAACATTAGATTAAATATGGTCATTAATTGAATTTTAAAATATCCTGACATTTCTCATTTTTAATTTCTAATGTAAATATTAATAGATATAACTGACATAAGCAAAACTTTTTGGGTCTTCAGTTTATGTGTAAGTATGTAAAGGGGTTTTGAGACCAAATAGTTTGAGAATTGCTCACTTAGTAGGTAACTGGTTTACATGCATTTATTACATGTACACTTTTTCTGTTCTCTTTTTAAAAGACAGTGTGGTAGTCACAAGTACATGAATTCTGGAGAAGTGCAAAGAATATGCATTTAACTTCCTGAACTCTCAGTTTCCACCACTTAGACTTTGCAGGGTTGGTAAAACTTCTTAGTATCTGTGTGATGCTTGGCAAAGTGAGGATAATACTTTTTAAAGTTTAAAGGATTATTGAGAGGGAAATGCTAGGATAATACCTGAGTTATGGGTGTTTAGCGAACATTTCTTTGGTGTAAAGTTGCAAATCTTTAGCAACTCCTAGCCTTTGTGAGGGTGTAAAAACCTCTGCTCTTAAGCTAGTAGATGTTCTCCGACTCAGTCTTCTGATTCCTTTCCAATAAATAGAGTAGCACAATTTATGAAGAGCTCTAGAACAGTAAGCTCCATGTTGTCCTTAGTGACAGTGAAATAATTGAGTTATTTAATTCCAGTTTGGTCCTGTTGTTATGATGACCAGATGAGGAAAGGCCAAGCACATGATCAGTGAGTACATATGGGTTCATTTTGGAAGTGAGGTTGGAGGTGAATTAGAAAAACAGAGATCAAGAAATAAGCCCAGGAAGAAAAGGCAAGCAGGTTGTGAGTACTGTAAACTGGGATTAATGTCGAATTTGGGGTCCACAATTTTTGTATAATCAGAGCTGGGCAGCAGTCAGTGAGCAACAAAACAGTTCAGATTCTGTAAAGGAAATCCAACTCTGATGTCAAGCAGGAATTTGACACTGGTTGATAGGGTCCTGGGTTCCGTTGCCAAGTATAAGGACCCAAAAACAAAAGGACAGGAATCCAGTTCCTGAAAGCAGGCATAGGAGCCAGGAGTATCCAAGTGCAAATATCTTGAGTGGAGTTGGAGCTGAAGCTTTTGTAGGAGAATATAAAATATTAATTGACAGCCTTTACAATCAAGGCTGCATCAAAGTGCATTGAAATCACTTCACATTTAATTTATATAATTTGAACTAAGTGTGGCTCAAAGGAAGCCAGGGAAAAATGTCTATTAATACAATGCAAATGTTTCCACCCATCATTCTACTATAAGCATCTGTTCCAGAGTCAGCATGAGATGGGAACCATTTTTTGTTTCCTCAGTTGACCTCAGTTGCTGTCCTTGTAGTTTAAGCATGCCATTTCACTTTGTATCTTGGTTTAAAGATAAGTGGTTTTCCCTACTATTTGAACTCTGTAAGTTCAAATTAACTCCTTTATCTGGTACTTAACTGAAGAAATGGTCATCAAAGTTAAAGTGTAAGTGTTTTATTTGTTTTTTATGTTCTAATTGTTTAGGTTCTAATTGTGATTCTCCTGTGAAGCAGATTTAGTTTTACACCTGCTTACTTACATTTACTTTTCCCTCATACCTTCTGCATATTTCTTCACCATGTTTCATATTTTGTGTTCAGATGTGAGTTCCATTGCCTAGCTTTTTGTTGGTTTTCTTTCTAATAGTACATTTTTTAAAAATTAAGTAATATGTACCTGTTGAAAATACTCAAATCATGCATGTATATGGAATAGGGACTGGAAGTTTCTTATCAATCTTATTACTCGCTTATTACTCACTGTGTTTATAGTTTATTGTATATCTTCCTAGAGATTTTTAATGCATATATGTAATAGGATTTTTTCCAAAATAAAACCATACTTAGCACATTTTTTGGGAACTTGCATTTTTGCTTAATATACCTTAGACATTTTACCATACTAATACTTAAAATTTAGACACTCCTGGTATATATGTCATTCCTGATTTTTCACAATTATTAGTGCTACAGCAAACATTTTTATACACGTGACGTTGGGTATTTGCATCATTTTTTTTCTCTAGTGTGTAGATTGTTGGTTGCAAGAAATGTGTGTTTAAAATTTTGACAACTCTATTGCCAAAATCTTCAAAATTTTTGTACCTAAAAAATGTAATAGCCAAGTTAAAAAGACAAATGACAAACTGGAGAAATTTGCAATTTATATCAAAGGGCAAACTATTCTTACTATAGAAAGAGCTTGTAAAAAATGAAAAAGGCCCTGACTGGTGTAGCTCAGTGGATTGAGCATGGGCCTGCGAACCAAAAGATCGTGGTTCGATTCCCAGTCGGGGCAAATGCCTGGGTTGCAGGCCAGTTCCCAGCAGGGGACGCATGAGAGGCGACCATACATTGATGTTTCTCTCCCTCTCTCCTTCCCTTCCCCTCTAAAGATAAATAAATAAAATCTTAAAGAAAAAAAAACAGCCACACCTTAAGAAAATGAACAGGTAGTTCACATGTGAAAACAAATGCAAATGTTCCTTAAGTTTGGGAAACGATGCTCAATCTCATTGTAATAGAGACATACAAAGAAAAACTGCTTCAGAATACCGTTTTTTACCTATCCAGTTGGCAAAAATCCAAAAGATTGAAAACATAGTTTATTGGCAAGGCCATGAGGAAATAATCACTCATATTGAGAATAGAAAGGGATAAAGAGCCTCTGGATAGGGATTTAGCAATATTTCACAACATTATATAAACCTTAAGCTTCAACTCAGTGTTCTAACTTTAATGCAAAGGTACACTAAAAGAAAGTTTAAATGACATACATGAGACTATTCATTGCAACATTGTTTAATACCATAAGATTGAAAACAACCCATCATCCATCCATAAAGTCTGCTTGAGGAAATTGATACTTCTCTACTGATGAAGTACTGTGCAGTAGTTAGAAATAGTAGTTGTATTAGAAAAGAGCCCTTAGACACTGCTGTGGAATGATCTTCATGATACACTGTTACACTGAGAAAGCAAGGTCCAGACAGTATGCATAATGTGTGTGTACATGAACGTACTCACAGCTGTAAACCTACTTTTGCCCCACCCTGTAATACTTCTTTTGCTGCATCCCACAGGTGGCTGTATAGTCTCTATTATTTTACTTTTAAGATTTTCAAAATTCTGTTACTTACTGTTTTACTCATGAGTGTTTTGAAATTTCCAAAACATATGAGGTTGGGGTTTTTTTTTAAGGTTTTAGTTATTTTTAGAGAGAAGGGAGAGAGAGAAACATCAGTGTGTGGTTGCCACTCATGCGGTCCCTACTGGGCATGTGGCCTGCAACCCAGGCATGTGCCCTGACTGAGAATCAAACTGGTAACCCTAAGCTTCATAGTCTGATGTTCATTCCACTGAGCCACACCAGCCAGGGTCAAACATACAAGGTTTTTAAAGAGCTATCTTTTTGGTGAGGTTGTCAGAGAATGTAGTTGTAGGATATCAAATAAATGAAAGTTGTTGAGACTTTTTTTATGGCCTGACATTTGATGGATTTTTATATATGTCCATTTGTATTCTTCTGTAGGGAAGTAAAATTTTTATGTGTTTATTGATCAAACAGATAGTTCGTAATGTCAATTGTTTTCTAGCTTTGTTAATTTTTATTCTCCCCTTGATTTATTGCTGAGATAAATATGTTAAAATTTGTCCTCTGGAGCAGTCGATGTCCATTTTTCTTTGTGGTTCTAGCAATCTACATTTAGCTGTGTCAATAGATACATATAAAATTAGATGTTATAGACATTGAATAAAACTTTTTATCATTTATGGTAAACTTCTTTATCATTAGTGATGGTTTTGCCTTAAAGTCTTTTTGTGTGTGTTATTACTACAACTACACCAGTTGTGTTTTGATTAGTATTTGCCTGGTGTATTTTTTCCCCATATTTTTACTTTTAACCATTCTGTACTCTTAGGTTTTTTAGATGTATCTCTTTTGAAAAGTCTGTAGACTAAAACCTTATAAAAGTAGTTTCTGTGTCGTTACAGTGCTGAAGCTACTGAAAGATGGCAGAAGAAGTGGTGGTAGTAGCCAAATTTGATTATGTGGCCCAACAAGAACAAGAGTTGGACATTAAGAAGAATGAGAGATTATGGCTTCTGGATGATTCTAAGTCTTGGTGGCGAGTTCGAAATTCCATGAATAAAACGGGGTTTGTGCCTTCTAACTATGTGGAAAGGAAAAACAGTGCTCGGAAAGCCTCTATTGTAAAAAATCTAAAGGATACCTTAGGTAAGTTATTTTTGTATTAAAACAGCAACAATACTTTCTTTTAAGCAGATATTAGAGCTTGGTTCTTTGCACAGAATTTTAGCAACAGTGGGCAGAATTGACAAGAAAAGGCCGGGACTGGAATTTCAGCTAGACAAGGTAAGTTTGGCTCATAGCACGTGTTCAAGTCAGGAGACCAGGGAACATCGTGCAAGTGGACAGTTGTGTAAATCTGACTCTGATGGGACTGGTCAGAATTCAAAGATCAAGCTGTTGTGGTGCTGAGGAACAGAATTGGACTGACTTATCAGGGGCTCTTTTAACTATGAGTGCCTGGTGGAGTTTAGGCAAATTCTGCCTCTAATTGAGAGGGATAAATGAGTGAGATGCAGAATTGCCTCCTTGAAATTAAGGCAGCTTATTTTGCTCAGCACATTGCTATATTTTAACATCTAATGGCTTACATTTTGAACTTCACTTTTAAAAACAAATCATTTTTTTCTCATTGTTGACAAAAGAATTTTAAATTGTGGATCACTACTATAGATTATCATTTATAAGGCTGATCTCTCTTTATCTTGGCTTTCTTTTTTTCTCATTTGTTCTTACTCTAACAGTAACATTTGTTTGTTTTTACAACCCTCATTAGGGCCAGAAATAGTGGAACCTGCTCCACACTGACTTGGCTGAGCTGATAGGAAGGAAATAAGCCCAGATGATGAGTGGCCTCTTTTTTTTTTTTTTTTTAATTAAACTCTCCTGGCTTACAGGAAGGAATTGGGAGGGACAGAATTTCATTTTTTTTTTTTTGTATTTAGACAAGCCTGCAAACATTCTGTTACTTAACGGTTCTTTGTATATAAATGGAAGAGAAAGTAAAATTTCTCCCTGTGAAGATAGCTTGGGAGTAATATAGTATGACTGACAAATATAAAATACTATTAATTAACTGTTTTATTTTAGTTTCTATTTCTTATTTAATATTATTTAATATTATTGTTATTCTAGACTAGAGTGTTCTTTCATTCATCAGCAATAGAAGACCAATATTTTTTACCACTGTAAAACAGCAAGAATTTATAGTATAATTCAAAATAAGATATAAGTATTAGAATCTTGATTTCTGAGCTAAAAACATTCCTCGTATTCTAAATGTAATTTAATACATGGAGTTATTCATCTGAATTTTCATCTTGACATTTAACTGCTGTATGGGAAGTTACCTTTTCTTGTGATTTTAAGGTTTTGCAGATAAGACCATTATTATTGGTTTTAAAATGGAAGACAAATCAGAAAGAGCTTTTCCTTGAATAGCTAAAAATTACCAGAGTTAGAACCAGGAATACTCATTAATTTGTAGTACTGGACATTTATTTAAAGCATGTTGATTGGAGGCATTGGGGATAATTAAGGTAACTTCTGTGAAGAAAGTATGCCTTATAGTGATGAAGGCACAGAAAGGACTAGGACCCCATCTAAATAGACATTTTTGTTCTTTTTGAAAAGAATGCTGGTATCCTGGACATAGAGCAAATGTGAAAGTAATTAACAAAAGGTAGTGAAAAAACTAATACCATAGAGCAAAGAGGAAAAATACCCCAGGTTTAGGTATTACTGCATACAAATTTTACAGCCCAGTTACATATAGTTTTTATTATTTGTTTTAAGTTAGTGATCTGTAGATAGCCTGTATAGTGATGCAAATCCAGCTTTTGCGTCATACAGCCTTCTCTCCTCTCAGAATTTCTGAACGCCTTTTTGGTAACTTAAATGACCCATGTAATTAATGGATTTGTTTCACAATGATTGTGCTGATGGAGTGACATTGTTTGAAAGTTAAGAAAAGAAAACAGGAAAAATGAATATGTGAATATATTTTCAGTTGCTGAAAATATGACATAAAGCTTCTTTTAAAATAAGTGAATAATAAGGTCACCTTTGTGGCCATCATGATATACTTGTTTTACAGGTTCTGTTACAGTCAGGGGCGGGGGAGGGGGGAATTTTGGAAAGAGAGGAGCCTCAGAAAATCTTCCTGTTGCCTGGTTATGGGCCAAGTCACATGGATAGGGTGTGGGGAGTTTCAGTGTTGCAGAACACACCAGGAAGCTCACTGAGAATTATCCTGGACTGGAACAAACTGACAAAAGAAAATACTCAAAATGGATTGGTTAAACGTCTTTAAAGATTTTTTCAGTAAGTTAATTTGTTTATTAAATCTATAGTTTTCTTGTAATTTTCAAATTAACATTTTCACTTTTGTAATTTAAAGGAAAACTGTAGGAAGAGAACCTGGTGGGGTTTATGTAGTCTGGTGCTTTATGTTGTTTATGGAACATTAGCTAAATAAATGATTGGTGATACATCAAATATTAGTAGTTTTGACTTGATTAGTTAAATAGTTTAAAAATGTTTTAATGTAACTGTTAAACAAATAGAAAAAGAATATAAATAAATTGATTTCAATCTGATGCAGTTCTAATTCAGTAGCTTTGAACTTAGAATAGACATTTAAAGTGAATTAAGTATACTGTAAAGATGTTAAAACACAAGGAAAAAGGATTAGGTGAGCAAGTTCCTTTATTCTCAATGAGATTTTAACATGATCCTAAACATTTGAATTAATATAGTATTGTTTTAGTACTTTTTATTTAGATTTTAGAGGAACAATGTAGATAGTAACATTTAATAAAAGCATTAGTAAAGGAAATGTTTTGATTTAATCAATGTAGGATTGCTAGAAATTGCTGTTTTGGTAAATGTGAAATTTGATAGTTTGAAATGAGTTCTGAGAGCAACTGCATGCAAAGAAAATGTAAACATTGAAAAAATAGTAAAATCTTTGGCTCGTTTTTGAGTTCAGGTCATAAAGTAATACTAATATTCACAATAGCCTGATCTTTCTATCTGCCGATGGCCTTTTTATGATCTTATGACAATGAAGTTGATGTAGTGTTTGGACATTTGCTTGATCTTTCTAGAAAAATGAACAAAGGAATTGTTGTAGATGTCTCTCATGTATATGTCTAAAGAGACAAAGAATAAACCTGTTGAAATTTCAGGGAAAGAAGCAAGCACTTTGTTGCAAAAGAATGTTGTAATTATAATATTAAGACTCTTTGTTTATTTAATTAACTTGAGTATCCAAGTGTATCCTTCTGGAATATATGTCTTTTGTTTATGTTTTGGGGTGTTATAAAAATTTTTTGATCTGCTTCTTTGGTTAGTGATCCTTTTAAAGACTTTATTCGTTAACTTATTTATTTGTTTACCAGCAAACTTTTATTGAGAGCCTACTTCAAGCCAGGCAGAAATCATAGAATGAAAAACTGACACTCAACAGAATTTACATTCTGATGGGGAGGGTGATGGTGGTGGTTATTGATTAATAATACAGAGGATTTCATATCTCAGTTTGGTCGTAAGTGATGTTGACTATAAATTAACCAGAAATAGTATAAAAAGAATATGTTGTTTACATAGTAATTCAGTATATACCATCAATACAATAATAAAATTATCGTTCTCTCTATTGAGTCTTAGAAAGTTGATAGTTAATGCTAAATAAATTTGTAGGCTCAGGATCAAAATTTGAGATTTTCAACCAAAATATTCCTTTCCTCACTACCTGCAGCAAGCCAAATTTATATTTATTTTGCTTTTCAGCTTGTCAGTGTAGAGACAGGTAATTCACCTACTTATTCCCTGCATGGACTGATAAAGTTGAGGAAATAGTGCGTGCTTATTGTATGGTAGCAAGAATACCCTTGACAACAAAAAGCGTACATATATTTTAGATAAAAATAATAATAAAAACAATTTCTCTTATTTCATGTAGATAAAAATGAACATAATATAAAAAAATTAAATAAAAACCTGTAATAGAAACAACATCATATATTTGTATTTAGAATTCCTTAGTCTACTTCCAGATACACCATGGTCATGTGGCCTAGGGTATGTGACTAAACTTTACCAATGATTCCTGTTTGTAAATGAGAGAATTGGGCAAGACTGTGGCCCTGGAAAGTCCCTTTGAACTCTAGAAGTCTTACACTCCTGGCAAACAACTGTTCGGTCCTACATATGCCATAGAAATCAGGGGGAAATCCATAAGGGAGAAACTGGTTTTGAAGAAGTACATAGAAGCATAACAGAATTACAGAAAGAAGAATACTTTCATTAGCCTCATTCTGTTTATTGAACATTTATTTACTTAGTGATGTAGCTGGAGGAAAAATAACATGCTTAACATGAAGAACTAATGGCTAGAAGGATGACAAATATATTAGGTTCAGAAATAT
The DNA here is from genome assembly GCA_004027735.1 of Carollia perspicillata. NCBI lineage: Eukaryota > Metazoa > Chordata > Mammalia > Chiroptera > Phyllostomidae > Carollia > Carollia perspicillata. The sequence goes on from PVKM010001158.1 coordinate 74,151, forward strand.
ATTTGAAAGCTAACCTAGCTGGTGTGGCTTAGTGAATTGAGTGCCGGCCTGCAAACCAGAGTCACAGGTTTGATTCCCAGTCTAGGGCACTTGCCCTAGGTTGCAGGCCAAATCCCCAATTGCGGATGCACAAGAGGCAAACACACATTGATGTTTCTCTCCCTCTCTTTCTCTCTCCCTCCCCTTCTTTCTAAAAGTAAATATATAAGGTCCTTTTTTAAAAAAAGAAAGCTAAAAACTTCAATATAAATAAGTGAAATGAGTAGGAGCAGACAGCATAAAATTGCATATTAAGTTTTTAAAAGAAATTGAAAAGGTTGATCAGAATCTTGCTTGGCAGCAGTTTACATGACTAAAACACTAGTAAGAGCTGCTGTGATAGTGTAGGTGCTAAAAGATCTCAACACAGTTAATAATGGCATTGATTCAGATTTATGAGGTGCTCAGGTGAAGGGATGCAATAGCTTCTTTATGTGTATCTGGCCAAATAAAATGTGATTTAGTTTGTGTACTTTGGATAGACATACTGTCACAGTGGTATTGAGAACCTGAGGTGCTTCCAAATCCTGGCATCTAGTAGATCAAAGATTTGAAAATCAGATTACATAAAAGAATAGTAATGGGTACAAAGATTTACCTTAGGAAGAGGACAACTATCATGTGAAGATGAAATGTCCACAGTGCTTAACCAAATTCGTGAAAACTTTTGAGGAATTAACAATATATCTATTGTTTTGGTCAAGTGACAGTACTGTAGGAAGAGAGAGATTAGAGCAGTGGTTAGGAGTAAGGGAAAATTGGAACGTGTACTAACACTTTTGGTTTTTTTTGTAAACAAAGCTAACAATAAAAATGAGTGCTTCAGACTTGTGTACATCCTTAGTGTTTAGGCCTGAGCATTTCCTTCTGCCTGGTCATGTACAGGAATATGATGTTACAATAAAGGTTTAAGTATTTTTTAAAATGTAAATGCCAGCACTAGAGGTAGAAAAGTAATAACTACTATTGCTTATAAACTATTGTTTTCTTTTTTCCCCTCCAATATACCCTTAAGTACTTTTTTCCCGTTTTTTCTCTCCGGTTTATTCCTCTCCACCCTGCACCTCCTCCCAACAGCTCCTCCCACTTTTAGTTCATGTCCATGGGTCATACATGTAAGTTCTTTGGCTTCTCCATTTCCTGTACTGTTCTTAACCTCCCCTTAATGTCCCCCTGTCTATTTTGTACCTACTATTTATGCTTCTTATTCCCTGCACCTTTTCCCCTATTCTCCCCTCGTCCACTTCCTGTTGATAACACTCCTTGTGATCTCCATTTCCGTGATTCTGTTCCTGTTCTAGTTTGTTTGCTTTTTGTTTTTTAGGTTCAGTTATTGACAGTTGTGAGTTTGTTTTCATTTTACTGTTCATAGTTTTTGATCTTCTTCTTAAATAAGTCTCTTTAACATTTCTTATAATAAGGGCTGGGTGATGATGAACTCCTTGAACTTGACCTTATCTGGGAAGCACTTTATCTGCCCTTCTATTCTAAATGATAGCTTTGCTGTACAGAGTAATCTTGGATGTGGGTCCTTGCCTTTCATGACCTCAAATATTTCTTGAAAGCCCCTTCTTGCCTGCAAGGTTTCTTTTGAGAAATCAGCTGACAGTCTTATGGGAACTCCTTGGTAGATAACTGTCTTCATTCCTCTTGCTGCTTTTAAGATTCTCTCCTTCTCTTTAATCTTGGGTAATGTAATGATAATGTGCCTTGGTGTGTTCCTCCTTGGATCTACCTTCTTTGGGACTCTCTGAGCTTCCTGGACTTCCTGGAAGTCTATTTCCTTTGCCAGATTTGGGGAAGTTCTCCTTCATTATTTGTTCAAATAAGTTTTCAATTTCTTGCTCTTCCTCTTTTCCTTCTGGCACCCCTATAATTCGGATGTTGGAATGTTTAAAGATATCCTGGAGGTTCCTAAGTCTCTCCTCATTTTTTTGAATTCTTGTTTCTTCATTCTGTTCTGGTTGAATGTTTATTTCTTCCTTCTGGTTGAAATAGTTGATTTGAGTCCCAGTTTGCTTCCCTTCATCGTTGGTTCCCTATATATTTTCCTTTATTTCACTTTTCAGAGCCTTCATTTTTTTCCTCTATTTTGCGACCATACTCAACCATTTCTGTGAGCATCCTGATTACCAGTGCTTTGAACTCTGCATCTGATGGATTGGCTATTTCTTCAGTGCTTAGTTCTGTTTTGGAGTTTTGATCTGTTCTTTCATTTGGGCTATATTTTTTTTGTCTCGTTGCATCTGTTATGTTGTAAGAGGCAGAGCCTTAGGTATTAGAGAGGGAACAATGCCGCTTGCTTGGCTCTCAACCAGCTTTCAGTCACTTCCCCCCGTACCCACAAGCAAATTGGGCCCTTGTGGTGCTGATTTCCAGGTGGGTGGATTTGTATAGTTCAAGGACCCTGTGGATCTCTCCAATGAACTCGCCTTTGAGGCTAGGAGTTTCTCCCACTGCTCCAGTTCCCACAGATTTTTATAGCCAGAGGTTTGGAGGCTTTAATTTCCCACACTGGAACCCTCGGTTGTGCTCTCTGCCTCGCCCCCATTTGTTCCTCCCCCTCTATCTGCACACAGATATGGAACTGCCTGCCTCAGCATTGCCCACCTGGTCCTCCAGTCCTTTGCCTTCCTGTGGGTCCTTTCCACCATGGTTGCCCATCTCCACTGCTCCTACTGGTCTGGATGAATGTTTTTTCTTTAATTCCTTGGTTGTTGGACTTCCATACAGTTTGATTTTCTGGCAGTTCTGGTTGGTTTTTGTTTTTAAATTGGTTGTCCTTTTGGTTTTGTTTGTGTGAGGAGGCAAAGTGAATCTACCTACACCTCCATCCTAAACTTAGAAATTCTTTACAAAAATGTTATGAAGTAGGTTCCTAATACACGCTATCATTACACAAGCAAGGAAACTGTAGTTTAAAGAAGATTAAACTACTGGGTCAAGATAAAATTAGCCAGTAAATAGCAGGATATAAATTTAAAGTAGGGTCTCTTTTGCACCCATTATGACTAAACAGTAGAGAAAGGTTAGAGTCAGATACGTAAAGGATTAGAAAGAGTAAATGCAAAAGGAACTAAATGAGATGAGGACGATTGTGGTGAACTAACCGGGAAGTTGGGGAGACTTTAGACAAAAATACCTGAGGGACTCTGCTAGTATAGGGATCCAATAGTTGCTGATTATAAGATGATTTAGAAATTAAGAGGTGCTGATACTTCATATTTGTATATTTTTATAAAGTACTTTCACATCTACTCTCATTGCTAGAAGATTGGGAAGACTGTTTTGTAGCAATGGGAGCAAAAGGCAATAAACAGGCCCTTCCAAGGAATTCTGAAAGTAGGATCAAAAAGCAAGTTACAGATTATGCATGCATTTGTCTGTCATTCACATGATAAATGGTAACAGAACACTTACTATGGGTCCACACTGGGAATAGATAGGTGATTTAGAACATGGTGTTTGATCTCAAGGAAGAAAATATTGGTATACAGAGTGTTGAGCATTATAGTAAAATATTTACAAAGAATAGTAGTAGCATAGAGAAGGAATACATTAACTCTGTTTTGGGGAGAAGTCAGGAAATCTTTGGTGAGAAAATACCACAACTCAGTCTTGAAGAATGAGTTTAGTGTTTTAAGGCAAAAAGTATCATGCACAAACGCTCATATCCTTGAACTAGAATAGGGTTTTGCGGGGGTGGGTAACTGAGGAGCTTGTATGGCTGTAGCATTAGTTGAACAGTTTTGAGGCTGAAGACATGCTCACAAAGAGATCAGAAGGCTTTTTGTTTCACAGAAAATGAAAATTCTAAGTTTATGTTCTGTCCCTGAAATATTTCTTGCCTCCAAGATTAAAGTAGGTTGTTTTTGGTATTTTCCCACTTGGGACTTTAATTGGTGGGTCTGTCCAAAAATTCTTCATTCTTTTTTTGGCAATGTATAATTAGTCTTAGAGATTATCTTAATCAGAATTATTTTTTTAAGTGGGCACACAATGGAATATACAGATCATGTGTCATAGAAATGTATACTTGAAACCTGTAGAACCTTATTAACCAATGTCACCCCAATGAATTTTGTTAGAAAAAAATCATTTTGGAACTTGTTATTTTCAGGGTTAAAATTTTGTATTTTCTTTTATCAGTATTCAGTTTTAATCAACTTAACAAACATTTATTGAACATCTGCTGTGTACACAGTTGTAAAGTATAGGAAATGCAAAAGATCAGTGAGACAGAATGCTCTTCTCCAGGAGCTTATGCACAAGTAGAGGGGCTTAACACAGGAAACATAGGAAATGTTATCATACAAAGATTTCAGAAGTATAAGCTGCTAGGGTGCTTAAAAAAGGAGAATGTACATATCACTGGGGGTGAGAAATTAAGGGTGTTGAGAAACATAGAGTAGGAAGATGAATAAAATACTAAAGTTGTTATTTGAAATGGTACTTATTGAAAGGGTAGATTTTTGAGAGGTAGAAGCTTTAGTAGAATTTGGGCAAGAAACTAGCAAACAAAGTAAACAAGTCATGAAGGTAGAAATGTCTATTTGGAGGTTGACTTAAGGGGCCCATTTTGTTAAAATTTAGGGTATTTCAGTGCAGGGCATTATAAAAAGATGCTTTTATATAACATGTTTTACAACATTGTCATGGTAAGTGGTGTTCTCTCCATTTCTAAGCTCAGAAACATAGCTTGCCCAAGATTCCAGTTAGTGAATGATATAGCTGGAATTTGAATTCAAAGCCTGATTCAAGATCTGTACTGTTTTCAGTAGTCTATACTACAAGCTGGGAAAGGAAGGCCAAGGACCTTCTACAGGGCTGTACATTCTAAGCAGAATATTTCTCTTAATTTGAGAGGCAATGAAGAGCCACCTTTGGTTCTTGAGCAATAGCATCATATGATTGCAGCTGTATTTTACAAGATTAGACTGGATGGGTGGAAGCAGGACAGAATGGATTAGTAAGAAACTAGTGTAGAGGGTGGAGAAGGCTCAAGCACAACATCATAGGCCTGTACTAGCTAGCATACGAACAGTAAAAATGGAAAGTGTTGGCAGAAAAGACCTGATAAGGCAGAAAACATCTTAAGGATTGGATGTGGGAATCTTTTTTTTTCTTTGTAAATTACAGAGATATACAATATTATCAGAAGTATAACCCTAAGATTAGACATTAATATATCTTACAAAGTGATCACCCCCCAAATCTAGTATCCATGTTACACCATACATAGTTATTACAATATTACTGGCTATTTCTCTGTGCTCTAGTTTATACCTCTAACTATTCTGTAAATACAAATTGATACTTCTAAATCCCTTCACACTTTTCACCCATTCCCTCCCGCCCGCTACAACCTTTCTCCCATTTGGCAACCATCAAAATGTTTTCTGTATCTATGATTCTGTGTCTGTTTTGCTTATTTATTTATTTTTTTTAGAATTTGATGTGGGAATCTTTTAAGAAAAAATTTTTATGAGGTAAAATTTCTGTAACAAAATTGACCATTTGAAGGTATACAATTTAATGGTGTTTAGTACATTAACAGTGATGTGCAACCATCACCTCTGTCTAATTGCAAACCATTTTCATTACCCAAAAAGGAAACCCTTCCCTATTAGGCAGTCATTCCCTATTACCCCTTTTCTTAAGCCCATAGCAACCACTAATCTGTTTTCTGTTGGTATGGATTTACATATCTTGCCTATTTCATACAAATGTAACCTTTATATAATATGCGGCCTTTTGTGTCTTTTTCTTTAACTTAACATACTGTTTTTGAGGTGCATCCATGCTGTAGCATGTATCACTACTTTCTTTTATGGTTGAAAATGTTGCATTATGTGAATGCTACTTTGTTAATCCATTTACTTGTTCATGGACATTTAGGTTGTTTTTACTTTTTGGTCATTGTGAATAGTGAAAGTGTGAAGACTTGTGTACAAATATTTGTTAGAATACCCTTTTTAGTTATTTTGGATATATACCTGGAGTGGAATTACTGCATCATATGGTAATTCTGTATTTAACATCTTGAGGAACCATCAAACTGTTTTCCACAGCAGTTGTACCATTTTACATATTGACCAGCAGTGTAAGAGGAGTTCAGTTTCTCTGTATCTTCAGCAACACTTGTTATTCTCCATTTATTTGGTTTGGTTTTATTATTGCCATCCAGTAGATGTGAAATGGTGTCTCGTTGTGGTTTTGATTTGCATTTTCCTAATGCCTAATGGTGTTGAGCATCTTTTCATGTGCTTTTGGGGCATTTGTGTATATTCATTAAAGAAATTTTTATTTCAAGTCCCTTGCCAATTTTTCGAAATAGGATGTTTTTCTTTTTTGTCACTGAGTTATAGGAGTTTTTATAATCCTTATCACAATTTGATTTGCAGATATTCTTTCCTAATTCTGTAGGTTGTCTTTTTCACTTTTTTTTAAGTGTTCTTTGCACAAATGTTTTATTTCTTTTATTTTAATGAAGTGAAATTTATCTTTGTGCTTTTGCTGTAAAATCTTAACAATTTTAGAAGGCTAAAATGAAGGCTTCACCCTGTGTTTTCTTCTGAGAGTTTTAAAGTTTTAACTGTTATATTTGTGTCATTGATCTGTTTTGAGTTAAGTTTTGTAGGTGTGGTGAAATAGAAGTTCAACTTCATTCTTTTGCATGTGGGTATCCACTTGTCCCAGCACTATTTGTTGAAAAGACTGTTGTATTTCTGATTAAATGGCGTTTGCCTCCTTGTTGAAAAATCAGTTGACCATATGTGTATTTCAGGGTTCAATTCTATTCCATTGGTCTGTATATCTGTCCTTTTATGCTAGTACCATACTGATTTGATTACTATGGCTTTGTGTTAAGTTTTAAAATTGAGAAGTGTGGGTCCTCCAACTTCATTTTTATTGTTTAAGATTGTTTTGGCTATTTTGGGTCCCTTGCAATTCCATATAAATTTTAGGGTTACCTTTTTTGATTTCTGCAAAAAGGGGGTGTTGGAACTCTAAGGATTGCATTGAATGTGTGACACCACTTTGGATAGTGCTGCCATCTAAAAATACCATCTTTAAATCTATAAGCACAGAATGTCTTTCCATTTGTTTATGTTTTTAATTTCTTTTAGTAATTTTTGTAGTGTTCAATGTACAAATCTTATTCCTCTGTGATTGCATTTATTCCTGCATGTTTTATTCTTCTTAGTGCTATTATAAGTGGAATTGTTTTCTTAATCTTCTCTCAGCTTGTTCACCACTAGAGTATAGAAGTACAACTGATTCTTGTGTGTTGATGTTGAATCTTGCAACTTTGCTAAATTCATTTATTATTTTGAATTTCTTGTGGCTGCGTTAGGATTTTCTGTGGATAAAATCATGTCATCTGTGAATGAGGATTATTTTACTTCTTTCTTTTCTGCTTGGATATCTTTTATTTCTTTTTCTTCCCTAATTGCTCTGGCTGTCACATCCAGTACATTGTTCAGTAGAAGTGGTAAAAGAGGGTAACCGTGTTCTGTTCCTATTCTTAGGGGAAAGCTTTCAGTCTTTTCACTATAGAATGTAAACTGGGTTTTTCATAAATGCCCTTTAAGAAAAATTCTTTCTATTCCTAATTTGCTCATTCTTTTTGTCATAAAAAGGTGTTAGAATTTTGTCCAGTGTTTTTTTCTGTATCAATTGAGATAATTTTTGGGGTTTTATTCCTCTTTATTTTGTTAATGTGATATATAACATTGATTTTCATGTGTTGAACGTCCCTTACTTTTTTTGGACAAATCTCACTTGGTCATGATGTACAATTCTGTTAATATGCTGCTAGTATATTCAGTTTGCCAGTGTAGATAATCCTTACTTTTTGTAGATTCCATATTTGTGAATTTGACTACTTGATAAAATTTATTTGTAAGCCCCAAATTGATACTCATGATATGCTTTAGGGCACATGTGCAGAGTAACAAAAATTTTGAGTTGTCTGATGTACATGTTGCCAATTGAGGTTGAAAAAGATTATATTCTGCCTTCTTGTTTCAGCTTTTAACTATAAATTGGTGTCCTTTTCACAGTCTGCTAATTTAGTGCCGTGTTTCGCATTTTTGTCCTTTTGGGGGCCGTTTTGCTGTTTAAAATGGCTCCAAGCATAGTGCTGAAGTGTTGTCTAGTGTTACTAGCTTAAAAAAAACAAAACAGGGACTTCTGGCCAAGATGGAGGCGTAGGTAGACACACTGTGCCTCCTCACACAACCAAAAGGACAACAACAAATTTAAAAACAAAAAACAACCAGAACTGACAGAAAATCATACTCTATGGCAGTCCGACAACCAAGGAGTTAAAGAAGAAACATTCATCCAGACCTGTAGGAAGGGCAGAGACGAGCAGCTGGGTGAAGAGGACTCAAGGCAGTGCAGCAGCTGGGGTGGGCAAGCCAACCGCTGGTGGACAGGGCAGTCCCACATTCGTGTGCAGATAAACCAGGAAGAACAACTGGGGAGTGAGACAGCCCACACAACCCAGGGTCCCAGCACAGGGAAATAAAGCCTCAAACCTCTGATTGAAAACACCTGTGGGGGTTGAGGGGGCAGCGGGAGAGACTCCCAGCATCACAGGAGAGTTCATTGGAGAGACCCACAGGGTCCTAGAATGTACACAAACCCCACCCACCTGGGAATCAGCCCCAGAAGGGCACGATTTGCTTGTGGATAGTGGGGAAAGTGACTGAAAACTGCTAAGAGAGAAGAGCAAGCAGCACTGTTCCCTCTCAGACCCCTCCTCCACATACAGAGTAACAACACAGGGATGTGGTGGGTTGCCCTGCCCTGGTGAACACCTAAGACTCTGCCCCTTACAACATAACAGGTGCACCAAGACAAAAAACATGGCCCAAATGAAAGAATAGTTCAAAGCTCCAGAAAAAATACAGCTAAGCCATGAAGAGACAGCCAGCCTATTAGATACACAGCTCAAAACAGTGGTTATTAGGATGCTCCAGGAACTCACTGGGTACTTCAACAGCATAAAAAAGACCCAGGCAGCAGTGAAGGTTGCATTATGTGAAAAAGAAAAATATACAGGGAACTAACAGTGATGGGAAGGAAACCAGGACTCAAATCAATGGTTTGGAGCAGAAGGAAGAAATAAACATTCAACCAGAACAGAATGAAGAAACAAGAATTCAAAAAAATGAGGAGAGGCTTAGGAACCTCCAGGATATCTTTAAACGTTCCAACATCCGAATTATAGAGGTGCCAGAAGGAAAAGAGGAAGAGCAAGAAATTGAAAACTTATTTGAACAAATAATGAAGGAGAACTTCCCCAATCTGGCAAAGGAAATAGACTTCCAGGAAGTCCAGGAAGCTCAGAGAGTCCCAAAGAAGGTAGATCCAAGGAGGAACACACCAAGGCACATTATCATTACATTACCCAAGATTAAAGAGAAGGAGAGAATCTTAAAAGCAGCAAGAGGAAAGAAGACAGTTATCTACCAAGGAGTTCCCATAAGACTGTCAGCTGATTTCTCAAAAGAAACCTTGCAGGCAAGAAGGGGCTTTCAAGAAATATTTGAGGTCATGAAAGGCAAGGACCCACATCCAAGATTACTCTGTACAGCAAAGCTATCATTTAGAATAGAAGGGCAGATAAAGTGCTTCCCAGATAAGGTCAA
>PVKM010001159.1:0-18145 GCA_004027735.1 Carollia perspicillata
AGCTAAGAGAAAGGAAAACATATATCCACACGAAAACTTGTGCATGGATTATTTACAGCAGCATTATTCATTAGAGCCAGAAAATGGAAGCAACCCAAATGTCTGTTTGGTGAATGGATAAACAAAATGTGGTCTATCTATACAATGGGATATTATTCAGCCATAAAAACAAATGAAGTACTAATATATGCTCCAACATAGATGAGCCCTGTAAACATGCTAAGTGAAAGAAGCCAGTCCCAAAAGATCACATAATGTATAATTCCATTCATAAAATATATCCAGAATAAGTAAATCTGTAGAGACAAAGTAGATTAGTGGTTGCCTAGGGCTGAGGAGAAGAATGGTTTGTGGAGATTACCAGCATACAGGCTTTAGAGGGTGATGAAAATGTTCTAAAATTGTGGCAATGGTAGCACAACTGTTAATATACCAAAATCCACTTTAAATGGATAAATTGTATGGTGTAAAAATGATACCTCAATAAATCTGTTTAAAAAGTATTTTGGTCTAATTAATATTGAAATAATAACAGCTAATATCAGTTAAGCCTTACTGTGTATCAGGCAACCCTAAATACCACACACATATATTATCTCCTTTAATCCCCACAACAAACCATAATGTAGGGCATTATTTTGATTTTATGGAACAAACTATGACTGAGAGGTGAAACTACTTCTCCATGGTCAGGAGGCAAGTATTTGTCAGAACTGGGACTCAAACCCTGATCTAATGGCAAAGCCCATGCTTGTAATTAAAATGCAATATATACATATAGTAGAACAGGTAATTAAAGAACTCTTTATGAACCATTGGAAGAAAGTGCTATAATTTAGACACTTAAATGTTCACTTAAAGGGGCAGGTTACTCTGCTGCTATACAAAATATTCTGAGTTCAAAGTTTCTATTTAAAAGGGTATCATTTTGACTGTTTATATGTTGATTGTAAAAGTTACACTTATTTAGTATAGGTACATTTTCTGAAAAAATATTGAAATATTAACTTTCATTTACATTTTTATTATAAATCTTGCCCCTCAATTCCTGAGGATTATTCGTTCCAACATCTGAACTTATCACAAAATAGTCTGTTTCTTCTTTGACCCACTAAATAACTATGCTAGAAATTTGGTTATTGGTCAACAGAAGTATATCTTTCAAAACATGAGCCAATGGGCTTCACTCAAGAAGAGAAAAAGAGGGTCATCAATTAAAGTAGAACTGAGCCCTAACTGGTATGGCTCAGTTAGTCAGTCAGTTGGGCATCCTCCCGCAAAGCAGAAGTTCCACGGTTTGATTCCTGGTCAGGGGATGTGTCTGGGATGCAGGTCTGGTCCTAGTTGGGGCGATGCGAGAGGCAGCCAATCTTTGTTTCTCTCATACTAGATGTTTCTCTCCCTCTCTTTCTGTGGCTCAGTGGATTGAGTGCTGGCCTGTGAACCAAAGGGTCGCAGGTTTGATTCCCTGTCAGGGCACATGCCTGGGTTTTGGGCCAGATGTAGTGGAGGGGCACTTGAGAGGCAACCACACATTAATGTTTCTCTCCCTCTCTTCCTCCTTCCCATCCCCTCTCTCTAAAAATAAATAAACAGAAAATTAAGAAAAAGTCTTTTCAATGGAGAGATTTAAAAAATTAAAAAAAATTTTAAAGAAGTAAAACTGACTATGCTAAGAGGCACATTTCTCTTGTGACATGACAGCCATAGATGACAATGTACGTTACTTCATATGGTTAGTCTAGTGAAAACATTGGCATATTTATGTCATCGATCTAACTATCCATCCATTCTCTTTCCTTGATTCAACAAATATTTATTACATGCCTAGTTTTACCAGGCATTATAACGGGGGTTAACGATCGAATGAGATGTCCTTTGTCCTTCAAGGGTGTAGAGTAAAATGGGGTGAGATACTGAAATGACACAAATATCACAATGGTCCTAATTGTTATGAGAAAAAAGGAAAAAAAAGTTAATGTAAGGGTATAAAAGGGTGACTCAATTTATTTTTATTTGAACACAAAAAAGCATGCCTTTTTAGTGAAAATAAAAGCAGTTCATTCAATATGAATGTATGGGAAAGTTGGAAGGAGAAAATATAAAGCTGGTGTTAATCCAAGGAAATCATAATATGCCTTTTAAACCATATTAAGAAATTTGGACTTTATCGAGGCTAATGGGAAGCTCCTTAAAAAGGAAAAAGTTTCCTCTGCTACAACACTGTACACCATTAATCCTGGGCAGTCCCCCTGTCAATCCAATTATGGCAATAATTAAGCATAAAGTCAGTATGTCAATTGAACTTTAAATTTAGTAGTTTGTCAGTCAGGTGACTGAAAGTACACAAGTAAAGTTCAGAAAGTGGTGTTGCCTTTCTTACCTAGGTTTGGGAGCAGGAAGGAGAAAGAATGGATTAAACCAAAGACATACCATTTAGAAACTAGGCCAAAAGGGGGGAAAAAGCATATTATGAGATTTTCTTTAGGTGAAACAGAAAGATCTATGAACTGGATTTATGAAAACTAAAATCTTTTCAATCACCAAAATGTATTTTACGCTTTTGAATATTTTGGCTTCAATGTGAATAAAGCTGAATACTATGGATAGCTGTTTGGTTGAGACAGAACACTATGTCATACTATAGACTAAAATGATTTTCCAAAGAAACAAATATTTAAAGGTATAAAATGAGACCATAAAACTCCTAGAATAAATACAGGTAAATATTTAATTGCAAAGCAAGAAACCAAAGCAAAAGCCATAAAATAAATGAACAATTACATATAATTAATAATTTCTTTATCTTAAAATGGTAGTGAATGGATTTCTGCTTCCAGCAAAGATGGAGTAAAAGGGACCAAATTTATTACTTGCCACCAGAAACAACTAAAACACTGAAAAAAAAACACATGTGATATGATGGTACTTCAAGACATTGGATATCAGGCAGAGGACAGCGATCCCTGGCAAACAAGGTGAGCCAGAATTGCCCAGCTTAATGCCCTGGGAGATGCCTGGATCATGGTACAGAGAGGGGGAAACCTAGTTAGAGCCTGGTGGACTTCCTGGGCTGACAACACAGAGATAAGAGTCCAGGATAAGCAAGATGGCTAGGGTTCTCAGGGCACAGTATTGAATAGAACAGAGCAGCATAGAAATAGGATATGGAGACCCATAGAGGGATCCCCTCAACTCTTCACCTGAGTATAATGCATGCCTATGAGAAAACTACCCTGGCCATAAAAAGAACTATATAAAAGAAATGAATGAAAACAGTACCTAAAGCTCACAAAGGGCCCTAAACAGTGCCTGTTTCCACTGTCCAGTATAGGAAACCTCATAAATTCATTGGGAATGATGAGAGTACCCAGAAGAGTCTTGCCTTAGTAGTACGGAGTAATTCACTCTAGACTAAGTAGTGCCTAGCAAATTTGAAAAGTAAGCTCTATAAGGATAAATTATTTCCAAGTAGTTTAACTGTGTCTCAGAGCAAGGCTCATACATACTTGAAGGAATATAAAATGTCTAATATCTAAAAAAGGTAAAATTCATAATGTCTAACATCCAATAAGATGTCACCAAGCACCAAAAGAAGGAGGAAAACGTGATACATAATAGGGAGAAAAATCAACTGAAACCAATCCAAGACTGACATTGATGACAGATGTTAGAATTAGCAGACAAGGATATTAAAACATTTAATATAACTGTATTCTATACTTTTAAAAACTTAGGAAATACTGAATACATAAAATAGAGACAGCTGAGATGGAAAGAAACCTTATCCAAAAGAATCTCTAGAGGTGAAAGCTATGGTATCCAAGAAGAAAAATACACTGATTGGGATAGGTAGCAAACGAGACAGCAGAAAAAAAAGTTAGTGAACTTGAAGACATAGCAATAGAAAGTATCCAAAATGAAGTACACAGAGAATAAAGACTCAAAAAATAAAAGCAACCCAAAAAGAGGCATCAGTGAGCTGTGGAACAACTTCAGATGGCCTCTATACGTCTAACTGGAGTTCTGAAGAGAGAAGAAAGATAATGGGGCAGATAAAAATTTGAAGAAATAAGAGTAAAACACTTAAAATTTTGATGAAAATTATAAACTCACAGGTCCAAAAAGGTCTATGGCTCTCAAGAATAAGAAATATGAAGAAAATTACACAAAGGTATATCATAACAAATCATTCAAAACTTGTGATAAAGAGAAAATCATGAAAGTAGTCAAATAAAAAAGACATGATGTGTATCAAGGAACAAGGACAACAATGACATCAGATTCTTCAATGGAAATAATACAAGTGAGAAGTCAGCAGACAAACCTTTTCAAAAAGGTGAAACGGAAAAAAACCTGTCAAACTACAATTTTATACCCAGTAAAAATATCTTTGAAAAATAAAGGTATAGCCCTGGCTGGTGTAGCTCAGTCGATTGAGCTCAGGCCTGCAAACCAAAGTATCGTGGTTCGATTCCCAGTCGGGGCACATGCCTGAGTTGCAGACCAGTTCCTGGCAGGGGACACATGAGAGGAAACCACACATAGATATTTCTCTCCCTCTCTCCTTAAAATAAATAAATAAAAGATAAAGATAAATAAATATCTTTAAAGATAAATAAATATCTAAAGATATTTAAATAAAATCTAAAGATAAATAAATAAAATCTTAAAAAAAATAAAGGTATAATAAAGGCTTTTAGACATACAAAAGCTGAAAGAATTTATGGCCTGACCATCTGCATTATAGGAAATACAAAAGGATATCCTTTATTTTTAAAAAAGATTTTATTTACTTATTTTTAGAGAAAGGGGAAAGGAGAGAAAAGAGAGGGAGAGAAACAGTGATATGTGGTTGCATCTTGTGCACCCTGACCAGGGACCTAGTCTGCAACCCACGCATGTGCCCTGACTGGGAATCAAACCCGTGACCCTTAGGTTCGCAGGCCAGCGCTCAATCCACTGAGCTACACTAGCCAGGGAAGGATATCCTTCAGACATAAGAAAAAATCATACCAGATGAAAATATAGAGCTGTAGAAAACAATGTCAAGCACTGAAAGTGATAATTATTTGGTTTATAAGATTTTCCCCATGACTTAAATTAAAAAATATATAATTGATTAAAAGAATAATAATATGTGAGGTTCTTAACATGTGGAAGTACTATTATGACAACATAAATTCTTAGAGCACAGAAACTGAAGTATAGTGTTGTAAGTTGTTATGCTATGAGTGAACTGGTATAATATCACTTGATATGGACTGTACATTATACATAAATATATGTGCATATATAAATACATATATATGCTTTAAATATAAAGGCAAATAGGTTAAAAGAGTGGAAAAATACATAGTATTAATTAGGAGAAAGGTAGGCTTACTATATTAATATAGATAAGGTAGATTTCAAAGCCAAAATAATATGAAGTTTATTTCATAATGATAAAAGGACCAATCTATTCAAGAGAATATAACATTCTGAAATGTTTATGCACCAAATAACAGAGCTTCAATAAGATAATTTTAAACTGTTTGAACTTCAAGGAGAAATAGACAAATACACAATTATAGTGGGAGGTTTCAATGTTCTTTTCTCAATAATTGATAGAATGAATGGACAGAAAATCATTAAGGATACAGAAGGCTTGAACAACATCATCAACTGATCTGAACATTCACATTTAAAGAGCACTCTTCCCACCACCTCATAATACACATTATTTTCAAGTACACATAGAACATTTATCAAGATAGACCACATTCTGGGCCAAAAAACAAGACTCAATAAATTAAAAGGATTTAAAACATAGTATATGTTTAGAAAATAGTATAGCATGTTCTCTGAACACAATACAACTAAATTAAAGGCACTGCACTGAGATGCTGCAGACAGACATATTCAAATTGCACCTCTTCCAGCCACTGACAGGGCTCTAGTTCATGATCCTAGGTGAGCTGGAACAGATTCTCTGCTCTGAAAGGTTTATGAATTTACTAAGATTTTGCCCTCAAGGATCCATTCTACTCCCTGAAATGTCCATCAAGTGTGGACTGTTTGACCAGAACCTGGAGTGAGCCCTGGAGATGGCAAAAAGGCTGGAACTTCTGGATCTGGGTCATAGGCTGAACCTACAGTGGAATACCCAAATTCTGAGAGCTCTTGAAGCAGGAATCCTGCTGTTTCCACTTTGCTGGCAATACCATTGACACTGTTAGTGTGCTTGAAAACAGGACAATTCTGAGCCTAAGGATGTGGGCTGATCCCGGAGTCTTAACATAATGCTCTCTTTCCTTGAGCATCTATCATGGTCTCACTTCCCAACTCAGTACAGATTTGTTTATGGAGGATGTAGGTCCATAAATTCTGTAATCAACATTCCTTTGATTTGCTGTCTGTTAATAGCAGACAGATATCTAAAAAAAGAACCCAAATATATGGAAACTAAATAACACACTTTTATATAACCCATGGTCACCAAATAAATCAAACACAAACTAGAAAAGACTTTTATCTTAATTAAAATGAAAGTACAACCCATCAAAATTTATGGGATGTTGCTAAAGCAGTAGTCACAGGGATTACTGTTTTAAGAAAGAAAAAACATCTCAAATTAACAACCTCAGCTTCTATTTTTAAAAATTAAGGCCCAAAGTAAGTAGAGAAAGAAAATAATAAAGATTAAAACAGAAGTCAATGAAACAGAAAACAGAAAAAAGATCAATTAAAGCAAAGCTGATTCTTTGAGAAACATAATCAAATTTATAAACCTCTTGCCAGATTGATCAGAAAAAAACATCAGAAGACACAATCTCCAAGAGCAGGAATGAGAAAGATGACATCAATATAGATTTTACAGATATAGAAGGATAATCAGAAATGATTATGGAATTATAAAAATAAATTGAACAACTTAGATCATAGAGACAAATTCTTTGAAAGACAAACCATCAAGCTTACTCCAGAAGAAAGAGATAACCTAAATACCTCTGTATATCTATTAAAATAATTGAATTTGTAATAAAAAATCTTAGTACAAAGAAAACTCCAGACTCAAATGGCTTCACTTGTAAATTCTACCAAACATCTAAGGATAATTCAGTACTAATTCTACACATGTCTTCCAGAAAAAGGAAAGGAGAAATATTTCCTAAAACTCATTCTATGAGGCCTTCATTATCCTGACTTTAAAGCCAGACAAAAACATTGTAAGATAGAAAACAACAGACCAAGATTCTTCATGAATATATATACAAAAATTCACAACAAAATCTTAGCAAATAAAATATAATACTGTATAAAATGAATAATACATCATGACTAAGTGGGGTTTATCCCAGTAATGCAAAATTGGTTTAACACCCAAAAATCAATGTAACACACCATATCAACAATCTAAAACAAAAGCTATATGATCATCTCTAAAGATGCTAAAAAAGAATTTGACCAAATCCAAAATTCATTCCTGATTAAAAACTCTGAGCCATCTAGGGATAAAGGGGAACATCCCACTGATGAAGGGTATTCATCTACAGCTGATGTCAAATGTAACTGTAAGACAAAATGCTTTGTTCCTAAATTAGGAATAAGGCAAGGATGTCTGTTCTCAACACTTCTTTTCAACATTGTGCTGGGTGTTTTATAAGTGCAACAAGGCAAGAAAAAAATGCATCAAGAATGGAAAAAATGAAGTAAGACATTGACAACAACATAATCATCTAGGTAGAAAATTCAATGGAATCTACAAAAAACTACTAGAACAAATAAGTGAGATTATTGAAGGTGCAGAATACGAGATCAGTATATAAAATAATTATATTTCTACAAAGGAACAAGTGGAATAAAAATTTGTAAATATCACAATAGCATAAAAATGTGAAATATTTAGGGATAAATATAACAAAGGATGTGAAAGACTTGCACTTTGAAAGTTAAAAAATAATGGTAAAAGAAATGAAAGACATAATGAACTGTAGCTATAGATCAGAAGACTCAATATTGAGTTTTCCTTAGAAGTAGAAATTGAGAAGCTGATTCTAAAGTTCACATGAAAATGCAAAGGGCTTGGAACTATCAAAACAACTTTGAAAAAGGAAGACAAATTTGTAGGGCTAACATAATCTAATTGCAAGATTTATCATACGGCCATAGTTATCAAGGAACTAGAGACAAGTAAATCAATGCAACAGAATAGAAAGTCCAGAAACAGAACCATACATTTATGGACAAATGAATTTTGATAACGTGCAAAGGCAATTTAGTAGAGAAAGTCTTCGACAAATGCTGTTGGAACAACTGCCTATACAAATTTTAAAAAAATTATCCATACTAACACCATATGCAAAAATTAATTCCAAATGGATTATAGAACTAAATGTGAAACCTACAACTAAACACATCCTTGAAAAGAACACAAGAAAAAACCTTTGTGAAATTGGATTAGGGAAAGAGTTCTTAGATATAAAAACAAAAACACAATCCATAAAGGAAAAAACTGATAAATTAGACTTGATCAAGATTAAAAACATATACTTTCTAAAACTGTTAAGAGAATGAAAAGATACAGATTAGGAGAAAATATTTGCAAACAATATCTCATAAAGGACTTATCTCTATAAAATGTAAAAAATCTTCAACTCAACAAAATGAACAACCCAATGTGAAAAATGGGGAAAAGATTAGAACAGACATTTCCCTAAGTAAGATATATGAATGGCAAATAAATGAAAGAAAAATACTTAATAATATCACTATTTACCAAAGAGATGTTAATTAGAACCCCAAAGAGATACTACTACATACCTATTAGAATGGCAACCATTAAAGAGACAGAGTATATGAGGTGTAGGCAAGGATGTGAAGGAACTGATCTCTCATACACTGCTGGCGAGAATGTAAAAATAGTACAAACACTTTGGGAAACAGTTTAGCAGTTTCTTAAATAGTTAAACATGCATCTACCATCTGATGTAGCCATTCCACTCCTAGGTATTTAGCCAAGAAAAATGAAAACATATGTCTGAACAAAGCCCTGTACACAAATGTTCATAGCAGCTTTATTTTTAATAGCCCAAACTGGAAACAACCCAAATGTCCATCAACCCATGAATGGATAAACAGTCTGTGGTAGATGCAGGCAATGGAACGCAACTCAGCACGGAAATGGACTATACTGATACATGCTACAACATGGATGACTCTCAAAATAATTATGCTAAATGAAAGAAGCCAGATAAAAAAGGGATACATACTTTATGATTTCATTTATTATGTAAAATTCTAGAAAATTCAAATGAACCTAACGAGGCCGAAAGCACATTAGTGGTTGCCTGGGGGTAGGGTTGGGGATAGGGTTGGGATAAGAGAAGGGAGGGGTTAAAAAGGGCATGAGAAAGCTTTTGGGAGTGTTGAATATATATATTCATCATGATGATGGCTTCATCTATACATTCACTTATTAATATGACCACATCAAGAAATATTAATATATCAACAAATAATACATTATATGATATCTGTAAATATGACTAAATAACTAATATAATAAAACCATATTAACAAATGCTTGATTAAAATATAAATGAATAATTATAAATATATCAATGGTGTGTGATATATTAATAAATACTAGATTCATAGATATGTTAAACATATGTTCTTTAAATATATTCAACGATCATATGTTAATTATACACCAATAACGTTGTTTTAAAAGGACACAAAAACCGAAGGGCAAATAAAGTAGAGATAGCTCTTACAAAATATTTGCCAGTTACTCTTAATATCAGGGAGGTGAACACATACACATACATACTCCCATCCATACACTTGAAGGACATAAACAGGAAATTTAAAAATGAAACAGCAGTGGGCATTAATGATATAAAACATACATAATTTCACTAGTAATTAAAGAAGTAGAAACTAAAATAATAAGACATCTCATTTCACCCACCAAATTGGTACAGTAATAGAGAAAAGATGCATTTTTTTTGGGGTGAGGGCATAAGGATACATAAGTGGAAAAACAGAATGGGTGCAGTGTTTGACCCAGTGATATCCTAATAGGAATTTTACACGAGGCCATTTTTTATTGCTTGTTTTGTTTTGTTACAGTGAAAGGCAGGTGTAAGTAGGCAGAGCATAGGAGAGGTGTGACCCTGAAGATGATAAACGTGGCTTCTTTCACCTGCAAGTTTAGATTTCTTTGTAGGCTTATGTTTTATCTGAAATAAGTGTTGGGATTTCAGGTAATTTTTTTATTTTCTTCTTCTTGCTAATGTGTATTACTACAACAAAAAATAATTTGACAACAGAAAACAACTTTAGCTCATTTATTTTAACTAAGTAATTCTCTATATTGTAAGCTATAACTGAGAATAATAAAAATCTATAAGGGAATAACTTGAACCTAAAAAGTTTCATAAAATAATATTTTATCCCAATTTTATTAACATTTTTCTTTCCCTTTAATGTATTTTTCTTACAAATATAAAAGTTAGTTACAGAAAACCACACTGTACAATTGGTTCCTATTTTATATGAGAAAGCTTGGATCTATGGACAATACCTTTTTGTGTATGGCACAAAATATACTGTATTGCTCAAATTCATTTTAGCAGCAACCTTTTCTCCTCTTTTGTAATTCTGGTCTTCTGTATTTATGCTGCACCTATGGGAAGAGAAAAATAAAATACATAAGTACAGGAGCAAAATTAAAGAAGCAACGATCGATAACAAGGCAGCTTTAAATATTTACAAATAATATTACAAAGTTAGAATTTTATCTTCATCTGTTTGTGGATGACAAATGTAAAAGCTAAGGTTTTCCCAACAGAGACATAGGCTACTCCTTCACAAGCAATACCAGGGAAACAAACGCGTCATTAGATTTTGGAATCTATATTGAGGCTTCCACTGGTTTGCTTTGAGTCCAGGGAAACTCAATAGCGGCTACCAGTAGGCAGGACTAATCTGACAGCACACATCGATGCTGCTGATTGTCTGTCGGAAAGGCTTACATTCTGAATTGCTTTTCCGATAGGCATGATGCTTTACACTGACTCATCTATCTTCCCTTTCCTAGGCTCTCCTATAACCAGTCCCCCACACTTTGGAAGTAATGATTATTCTTTATTATCTGTTAAAGGAGTACATGCCCAATGTAGAAAACCTGGGAAATATATAGTACTATATGAAAAAAAATCCATAATCCTACCCAGGAAAAACTCCATTACCAATTTGGCATACGTTTCTCTAAGCACATAATTATTTCTTCATGCCCATATTTATCTTGTTATACAGCTGAGATCGCATTTACACGTATAATTTCATAGACCACCTCTTTTATCTAACTATATTATAAGCATTTTGCCATGTCATCAAACACTATTCACAAAGATCATTTAATGACTACTCAATGTATGTCTTATGGAAGAGCCATATTTCATTCATAACCGTTTCTACACAATTTGAAAACAAGGCCATAGCCAACCCTTTGTTAAACTATTAAAATTTATTATGTTTTGAAGATCTTTGTGCATATTATCTATCTATGTCTTAAGGTTTTCTTTGGAATGGACTTCTAGAAAGGTATTTGTTGGATCAAGGAATATAACAATTTAAAACTTATGCTATTGAAATAATTTTTAGACACTTGACTAGCTTTGGAGATGAAGGCCTCTGTGGTAGGGGGTGGGGTGGGTACTAGAAAAAAGACACCAGCCTCCATTTTCACATTTTTCCTGCTGAAGATATTCCAATCTCCACTTACGTCTGTACTTACAAACTAGTCTTCTTCATTATTTTTGTTATTCCCTGATTCTGTGGCTATGAGATGCCTTAGATTAATTGGTACCTACAACTTGCCACAATTCAGCATCACATTTTACTGAATCACCAACTAATCAATAATTGTTATGTCTACGTGTATACCCTGCTAATCTAGTCTGACTATAGCTTCAACAAATGAAAATACTCTTTTTGCTATTATATTAATATGAGTTGCAAAATTTCTAAGACAGTAGATTTAAAGAAGGCATTTACGAACATCCTCATATCCTGACTAATTTCAAATGCGGGAGACGTTCACTTCTAGAAATTATTCTCATGCAACGAACATCCATGCTTGGTATTTTTCTTCTCTCTAAATTCTCATTTTTACATTTTTTCTTAAAATATGTAGTCTCCCCCTCTTCAGGTGCATGCCTCTATCAATGTTCTAAAACTCTCTAAGGCTTCTAGGAATTAAACTTTCTGAGTTTTACCATTTTTTTTCCTGTTAGAACAAATGCACATGTTATTGAGCCTGAAAACTATACTCTGAGGTTTATCCATTACACCTAACGGATGTTCTCAGTTTCCTTCCATTTCACTACCTCTCTTCTTTCTCTATAAATGTCTCTTTGGATTCCACGAAACTATCTTTTCTTATTTTTCCAAATTATTCCTTCTTTAGTTTATCTTCTCTATGATCTCTAAGTAAAATGTGGTCCTTGAAGTATTCGCCCGAAGCACTCTGTGTGACTGCAAGCTGCTCTCCTAATTTTTGCCCATGTCATGGTTTCCTGTAACACAATGTCACTAGTCAGAACTAAACTCTGCTCTAAGGTCCAGTCCCATGTTTTCAAGGATCTATTTGGCTTCTCCCCTAAATGGTTCACACACACACCTCACATTAACTTTGACTCTTCCCTTTCCCTTGCCCCAATTAATTCACAATTCTACTTCACACATTTCTTTTTTGTGTTCTTCACTGTCCATTTCTGTTAGTATTCATTATCCCTTTCCTCTGCTTCTGCTTTCAGCCACTTATCTTTTCTGGAGTTCGTCTTAAAAACACTGTTACCATAATCATCTTCCTGAAGCACAGCTCAGATAACATCCTATCTTTGCTCAAAAACTCTTCAATCTCTCCCTATGGCCTACTTTAGCTAGCTGACATTCAAAGCTGGCCTCAAAGCATTACTCTAACCTAAATTCTAAACTCTGTAATCAGGACAAAATGAATTATTGTACAGTTAAATTTTCATAACTTTGTCTTTGCTTATGCTGTTGCCTCTGCCTAGAACATCCAAGTCCCAGCCATTCTCCCAGTCCAGCTAAGTGTCACCTCTTCTATGACACCTACTGTTTTCTCTCTTTGCTTCAGTTTTAAATGCACACATATTAGTACTCCCACTGGGTGACAAGTGCTTCTTCAGAGGAGGATACATGCCTAAACGTATGTTTTGATTAAACATTGTATCCTCATGCCTTGGTTTTTCAAAACCAGTTTTTACTGAGATATAATTCACATCCTATACAACTCACCCTTTGAAAGTATAGAACTCAATGCATGGTTTTAGCATATTCACAAATATGTGCAACCATCCTAGTCAATTTCAAGACATTTTCACCACCACAAAAAGAAGTACCATACCTTGTAGCCATCACCCCCTTGTCCCATCCCTTCATTCCTAAGCAACCACTAATCTACTTCCTGTTTCTGTAGATGTCCCTATTCTGAACATGCTATATGAAAGGACTTATATAATAATACTATTACAATCATTTGTGTACAAGTTTTTGTGTGAACATACATTTTCGTACCTCTTGATTAAATACCTAGGAGTTGAACTGCTAGGCCCATGGCATCTTTATATAGCAGACACTTAAAGTCTGCTGAAATGTCCTTCCCTTTTTCACCCCAGTTTTATACTAAAAAGTATCTTTCAATTCATCCTTCCCTCAAAACATGAGGAATATTTTTCCTTCCAAAAGGACAGCATTTTAATAATTAACTGAAGATGAAATAATATGCATGAAATTATTTTTCCCTCTTCCTTGACTTCCTGCAAACTCAGGTATTGCATTTATAGTGAGAACACAGAACTGTGCCAAGAATGTAGTATTTCAGGTCTTGGGCCCTTAGGCCCCAAATCTAGCTAGCTTATAATAGTAGATTTTATCAGAGACATGCAACTGAAATAATTTTTTTCATTCTTCAGTCTAAGAAAGGGAAATCTTCCAACAATGATAATCCAGTAAATTATTTTTCACAGACATTATGACTTACTATAAGAAAAAACGCTTGTTGCCCTGGCTGGTGTGGCTGAGTTGGCTGAAGCATTGTCCTGTAAACTGAAAGCCTGTGGGTTTGATCCCTGATCAGGGCACCTGACCAGGTTGTGGGTTTGGTCCCAGGCCAGTGGATGTGCAACCAATTGATGTTTCTCTCCCTCTCTTTCTCCCTCCCTTCCCCTCTCTGTAATAATAAATAAATAAATCTTTTTTAAAAAAGCAAAATTTTTTCTATTTTGCTATATCTTACAGGGTAATCAAGAAAAGTTTAACTTAATGTAAGATTGGACTTCTATGTCATTATTTCTCTACAGGCCCTCATAACACTTCAATAAATAGTGGTGGATTTAATTTTTAAGGGGATGAAAGAGTAAACACACTTGGGGATCTCTTTAAGAAAAACCTTTTTACATAATTCCCACACAAATAGGTACAGGGCCTTAGAAAGGCTGGCATAAATGAGGGACTCTCAAACTTAAGCTTCATCTGTGTAAATTCCTATTATTTCATTCGTTATCTTGCTCCCAGAAGGCAGATAAAATGTTCATTTTACAGCAGTGAAAAATGAAGTAAAAATAAGTGATAAGACTTTTTCAAAGTCAAGATTGAGCCCAGTGTCCTTTCTAATCTAGCTACAATACACCCTCCCAGACAGGCTTGAAGAGAACTGTCTTTAAAGAAAGAAATGACTGTTTTGGTTAGCTGTTGCTACAGTCTGCCACTAACACTTACCTGTTATTCTGAGATAAGAAACCCTTTTTATGGTACTTTCACTTTGAAAATGCAACTAGATGACACTTGCTTTTTATGTCAGTAATTATAGATGCCTCCCGTGATCATTCATCACTGCATTTGGGAACTAGAAGGGAACCTTAGAGATCATCTCATTTCTACTTAGCCAGTAATGCAGAAGTGGCTGGGGGTTACTGATTATCCTAACAATTATAACCTTCAGACTACTCCTGGGCCAACTGACATTAAATACTGTGAAGAATACTCTTCCAAGTCACCTTTTTAAGACTTTATGTGTGCTAAAGAGCAAAAATATCAATTATTTTGGTTTCTTAAAGACTACTATTTCCTCCCACCCCTTAAAAAAATAGATGTTTAGGTTGAGAGATAGATGGGAAAGAAAAAGCTCTTTTAAAAAGAAAAGATTTTATTTATTTATTTTTAGAGAGATGGGGAGGGAGGGAGAGGGAGAGAAAGATTAATTGGTTGCCTTTTGCCTGCTCCCAACCAAGGACCTGGTCCCCAAGGCAGGCATGTGCCCTGACTGGGAACTGAACCTGTGACCTTTTGGTTTGTGGAAAAGTACTCAATCCACTGAGCCACACCAGTCAGGGCAGGAAAACTCCTTTGGATTTCTCGAATTTAACACTGAAAAATTTAGTTTTGTATGATACTTTAATATGAAGCTCCCAACTTGAAATCAATTATTCACCCATTGTGGGAAAATAGCACTTCACCTGAGTTAAGACCAGTACAAAAATGGTGCTGATTTGTCTATGTAAATTCCAAACGATTCCAATAGATTTAACCAGGCTTTTGAAGTCTTCACTTCTTACTGTAACTTAATCATATGTACAGTATGAAAATGGAAATGATAATTTACTCATTAAAATAGGGTTTCTTAAACTTGATTAATATTTAGATTGCTTATAAAAAATTCTCACAGATCCCTAAGACTTTAATTTTTTTAGTCATTCACTTTATTTATTCATGTATTCATTCATTCAGCAAATATTTATTAAGTGCCTAATATGTGTCTAGTACTGAATAAGGCTTTAGGTTGTTCCCTACTTTCATAGAGTTTATATGTATTCTAACAGAAAGAAACACATAAGTATTTATATGTCAGGCATTAATATATGTAATAAAGAAAGATAAAATGAAGCAGGGTCAGAGGTCAAGATGATTTGACAGTTGAGCAGACACCTAAAGGCTACATGAACTGAAGGAGAAGCCCTGAAGATACCTAGCAAGGAAGAGTGGTCCAGGCAGAGAAAACAGCAAGATGCTTGGTGCATTCCAAGAAAGGCCAGGCCAGAGTGGGCAGTACAGAGTGAGCAATGGGGAGTATAGCAGGGGAGGAGATGGGGCCTTACATAACACCATGAAGACTTCGGATTTCATTGTAAGTCAGCGGGGAAGCCATCGAAGCATTTTGGGAAAGAAGTGATTTAAGTATTTAAAAAAATCACTCTGACTACTCTGTGAAAAACAAATGGTATGAGTGTGAAGTTTAAAAACAGGGAAACCTGGAGTTAGCCATTACAAAAGTCCAGGCAAGATATGATGGTAGCCAGTGCCACCATGGTGGTGGTGGTAGAGGTAGTAATAAGAAGTTAAATTCTGGAATAGCTGAAAAGGAACAGCCAATGGGCTTTGCTGTTTTGACTGAATATGAAAGAGTGGTGTCAAGGATGACTTGAAAGTTGTGGCCTGAGCTACTACTGAAGATGAAACTGCCCATTTATTCATAAAACTGTAATAAACTTCTTATAGCTCTTCTATAACTTATACACAACCAATTCACAACCCCTTCTCAATTCAAAGTTAACAACAGCGATTTAACATAAAGATGCTATTAATTCTGTTGATACAATAACCCCCAAAGCAATTATGTCCCTATCCACCATCTTTCAGCTTTCGTTGTAAGGTGTGATTACTTGTCATGGGATGGCTTAATTCTCCCACCACTTTTCTCTGCCCGCATTCCTGGGGAAACTTGATTCACACAGCCTGACTTGATGCAATCTGGCCCTGAGTCCCACATCTATGCATTAATTCCACTTTTACTTCTATACTTTCCTTATCACTTCAAGACAAGTAGAGTGGCACCACTTGGCTTTGGGCTATGGTAAACACAAACTCAGGCCCTTTAATAACAGCAAGCCACAGAACTGTTTGGTAGTCATCCAGACGCTCTGCTATGTTTTTTTTAAGGAGATAATTATCACAATGAATACATAACATTTAAACAACCTCATAGAGGATGTTTAGACCTATTTTCATGCCTTCATATTCCCAAGAGTCCTTGGATCTACTTGAAAACACTCTAGAATGGAGTCGTATCTTACACAAGGTGGTTGGGTTACAAAGATCAACACTCGAGGCGGAAACTGCAGACAGTTCAAGTTATCCTTGAAAATCCCAGGCAGTACACCTGGTTTTATTTATAAAATCCTTTCAAGTAATTCTCATACACAGTTAAGTTTGGGAACCACTGAGATAATCTAGAGAAAAAAAAAGTCTATCTGTAAAAGGATTCTTAACCTTTCTTGTTACATTAACCTCTTTGTGAGGTGCAGCCTATGGCTGCCTTCTCAGAATAATGTTGTAAGTGAAAAAAAATCAACCACTTAGAATTACAAGGGGAACTAATTACACTGAAATAAAATGATCAAAATATTAAACAAATTTATGACATAGCACTATATGTGTTTCTCTGCTAGTTTATGTAGTAATAACAGCTAGTAGGAAGTCTAATATTTATAACTTCAAAGATAAACATAAACAGTATTTTGAGATTTCTGTAACTGTTATATATTATAAAATATCTGTGACTGTTGACAAAGTCTCAGATATTGCCAATCCTTGTATGGCTTGTTGTCAAACATTCATAAATTATAGAAAGTGCTAAATTTCAGTTAGAGCTTAGTAAACAAAACCAATATTTTTAACACAGTCTGTGATCTACAAAAATGTGGGCATCTCCACTACTCTTACTTCTAGATAACCAGTATAAATAGATAAGTAATTCTAAAGAGTTTATTTTGTTTTCTATCAAGCCTCTATAATATTTCTTTTTAAAATATTTTTAATTGACTTTATTGGGTTGACATTGGTTAATAAAATCATATAGATTTCAAGTGTACCATTCTATAATACATGACCTGTATACTGTACTGTGTGTTCATCATCCAAAGTCAAGTCTTTTTCCTTCACCATTTATTCCTCCTCTTCTATCTCCTCTCACCCACCCTTTCCCTCTTATAATTGCCAACCTATTGTCTGTGTCTATGAGTTTACCTTTTTCTTTCTTTTAATGATTCTTTTTATGATTTTTATTTATTTA
>PVKM010001159.1:18245-83943 GCA_004027735.1 Carollia perspicillata
CTTTTTCTTTCTTTTAATGATTCTTTTTATGATTTTTATTTATTTATCTGTAGAGGGGAAGGGAAGGAGAGAGGGAGAGAAATATCAATATATGGTTGCCTCTCATGTGTCCCCTGCTGGGAACTGGCTTGCAACCCAGGCATGTGCCCTGACTGGGAATTGAACTGCGATCCTTTGGTTTGCAGGCCCACACTCAATCCACTGAGCTACACCAGCCAGGGCTGAGTTTTTCTTTTTTTTTTTTTTGCTTAATCCTTTCATCATTTTCACCCAGCGCCCCAAATCCCCTCCCCTCTGCAGCTGTCAATCTGTTTTTGAATCCGAGTCTGTTTCTATTTTGTTCATTTGTTTATTTTATTCATTAGATTCCACATATAAGTGAAATCATATGGTATTTGTCTTTCTCTGACTGTCTTATTTCACGGAGCATAATACTCTCTTAATAAAAATTAACAGACTGTTGTGAGGACTAAATGAGATAATATATGTCAAGTATGTAACAGGTGCAGAACAAAGGTTTGCAAGATGTGGATGTAATTCTTACTTGATCACATCCACATAATATTCATTGTTATTGAAAAGTTGTAAGGAATAATTTGGCATTTCCCAAAATGGTTCTACTGAACAGCTTTCACTGCTATGTTCTTTGTCATTGGTAGTCTCCTTACTATAGAATTTTATCTTACATGGGAGTTAGTTGAAATGTATGTATGATGCTGTTCCACTGAAAGTATTAAAGATAATAGTCACTGCCAGAGTTTTTAGTAACAAATGATAGAAACCAATTCTGGTTAACTTAGGCAGAAAAAAAAAGTTACTTATAGGTGATATTATGATTTATAACAAGAAATATGTATTTGGTCTCCATCCTGATTGTGGTGCAGAACTCCTAAAACAGAATTTCCTAAGTGAGAAGAGCAATAAAGGTGAGTCTTTTGTTATTCATAACCAATCCCTGTCAACTACACCTGAGCTTATGTTAATGAGGTGACTTCTGGAAAGCCTCTAGGGATGGGGGCTGGTTGCCAATGGAATCAGAACAGATTAGAGGGCTGGAATTTTCAGCTCCACCTCCCGACCGCTGGGTAGCAGGGTAGAGCTGGAGATAATCACCAATGGCCAATGATTTAATCAACCATGCCTGTGTAATGAAGTTTCTATAAGACCCAAAAGGATGGCATCCTGAGAGCTTCTGGGTTGGGAAATACATCCACACGCCCGGAAGGAGGCACACTCCACTTCCATAGGAATAGAAGCTCCCATGCTCAGCCACTCTGGACAGCATACAATGTACCTCTTCAGCTGCCTGTTCAACTGCATCCTTTATAATAAACTGGTAAACCTAAGTAAGTGTTTCTCTGAGTCCTGTGAGCTGCTCTAGAAAATTAATCAAACCCGAGGAAGGGTTGTGAGAACCTCTGTTCTATGTAGCTGGTCAGTCATAAAGGCACAGATAACTTGGACTGGAGGACGTGGAAGGCAGTTTGTGGAACTGAGCCCTTAACCTGTGGGGTCTGATGCTACCTCCAGGGACATAGCGTCAGAACTGAGTTCACTGTCTGGTAGTGTTAGACAACACATGCAAAGAGCCTCTCTTGCAGAATGGAATGGGAAGCTCAGAAAATGGGTAGGTCCCTAGAAGGGCAAAAGCGCAATCAGGATCATGCACAGTACTGTCCGCTGATGCTGTTGCCATTTACCCCTGCTCCACTGGACTCTTAGGATCTTTACAACTGCCACAAATTGTCTCTGTTGTACCCTGAGCAACCAAGATTCAACATCCTGGGTGGGAGCATCTAATTGACCAAAGTCATGTGCCAGCTACCAGGCAACTGAGAAATATCTCAGAAGGCAACCTGCACTTCTTCATATCCATAGCAGGAGGAACACTGCCACCCTCCTATAAAAGCAGAATAGTGTTCAAGCATTAGGCAGCCCGCACTCTAAATATTTACTCATTAATGATGGAGACCCACATCCCAGCTCAGCAGATAAGGGCAAACTTGGATTTGGAGTGTTCTGGTGTTTAATTCTGTCTCCCCAATCAATTCTCTCTAACCTGAGTAAGTTTTATTTGTTTACATTTCTTCTACATCTACAAAATCTTTAACAAGAGGTATAGTGACCCTGAAGCAGTGCTCAACTATTCACTCAATCATTTATTAATTCAGCATTTACTTGACACCTGCTGTGCTTAAGACATCACGCTAGGTGCTAAAATATATATAACACAGGTATATGTGTTCACAAGAAACTCATTATCGAGAATCAGTGAGTGTTGCAAGTACCATGGAAGTTCAAAAGAGGGAGCGAGGACTTCTAACTCTCTAAGAGGTCGGGATGAGAATGATTAGCTGATTGATAGCTTCACGGAAGGGATGGCATTGAACTGCTCTGTAAATGGTGTGAGCAAATGATGGGAAGTGGCAGCATGTTTGGAATGGCAAGGAACTTAAGTAGTTGTTCTGAAGATCTGGGACAGGATCTTTTGCAAACAAAGCAGAAAGAGTCTATTGGGTCCAGATTTTCAAAGAGCTTGAATATCAAGCAAAAGATTCAAAGCTTTTTTTTTCCTGTAAATGACAAACACAGATTAAATTAGAATCAGGATTCAAGAACAATACTCTAACCACAGTGAGTTCTCACCTCACACTTGCTAGAGTGGCTATTAGCAAAAAGAAAAAAATCAGTGTGGGCAAAAAGGTGGAGAAAAAGGAACTCTATGAGCTGTTGGTAGAAATGTAAATTGGTGCGGCCACTATGGAAAACATCGTGGGAGTTCCTCAGACAATCACGAATAGAACTGCCATATGATCCAGCAATCCCACTTCTGGGTATTCACCCGAAGGAAATGCAAGCACTCAAAAAGATATAGACATTCCCATATTCACTGCAGCATTAATTCCAATAGCCAAGACATGAAAGCAACATAAGCGTCCAGCGACGGAGGAACGAGGAAAGAAAATGTGGTATACATGTACACAGTGGAGTATCATTCAACCACAAAAAGGAAGGAAATCTTGCCACTTGCGACAACATGGATGGACCTTGAAGGCATTATACTAAGTGAAATAAGTCACAAAGAGAAAAACAAACATCATATAATCCCACTTATATGTGGAATCTAAGACAGAACAAAGCAAACAAAAAACACTCCAAACTCATATGTACAGAAGACACATTGGTGGTTGCCAGGTTGGGGAAATGGTGAACAAATTGAGTGAAAGGGTTAAAATGTACAAAGTTTTGGTTATAAAATAAGTAAGTCCTGGGAATGATGTATGGTACAGCATGGTGACTACAGTTAACAATACTGTATTACATATTTGAAAATTGCTAAGAGAGTAAATCTTAAAAGTTCTTATCACAAAAAATTTTTTTGTAGCTATGTGTGGTAAAGGAAATTAGCTAGACTTATTGTGGTGATCATTTAGCAATATATACACACACTGAATGACTATTTTGTACATCTGAAATGAATATAATGTTATATGTCAAATAATGTTATATATCAATTATATCTCAATAAGAAAAAGAATAATGTAGCTGTCTGGCAGTAATATGCAGGCTGGGCTGGAAACATTTTGTTTAAAAACATTATGCATACATCATAGAGAAAGAATTGGAAAGAATCATATAATGCTAATAGTGATTATCTTTAGATATTGGAAACATAGGCATTTTTTACTTCCTTTTTATTTTCTGTGTCTTCTATATTTTCCCCACTGAACATATGTCACTTTGTAGTGAAAGAGGTTAAAATATTTTTAAAAGACTGACTTGGAATAGCAGGCCACTAGAGCAGGGAGGTC
This sequence comes from Carollia perspicillata, assembly GCA_004027735.1. NCBI lineage: Eukaryota > Metazoa > Chordata > Mammalia > Chiroptera > Phyllostomidae > Carollia > Carollia perspicillata. Next base: position 22,058 of record PVKM010001159.1, read on the forward strand.
GGGCTAGAGCTACCCAACAGGAATGACGGTCTTATTCTACATGCTGGCAATGAAGTTGAAGGCACGGGCAGACACTGTGCCATGGCTTCAAGAATCTGGATGGAAGAATAACACGGTAATAATGTCGCAGAGCCGGCAATAGGCTTTATAGCCTGGAAAAGACACGTGAGTCAAAGTTAGTACCGAGTCTCTAAGAACAAGTGACAGGGAAGACAAGTATTCTATGAACAAAAATAGGAAATTTAGTAAAAAGGAGTAAACTTAATAGGAAAAGATGATGACTGTTTTCTAGCCCACTTGACTTTTAAGGACTAGGTGAGCATCTAGGTAGAGATGTGTAGAAAGTAGAAAGAAATAGAGGTTGGAATTCAGAAAAAATAACATAGCTAGAAATTCAGATCTACAATTATTTGTACAAGGTAGATAAGAAACTCAAGAAGGAACAAAGGTAACTCAGGTAAAGAATGCAGAGAAGAGAAAGCTGAGAATAAAATCTTGGAGAAATATTCCAAAGTTGAATATGTGATAATAGTGCATATTAGGTAAGTGCTAAGTATAATATTATATTTCTATAATTAAGCATTCACTCAATTTTATAGATAATCAAAAGGTTAAAATGCCTTCCATAAGTCTAAGAAACTGAGATGAATAGTCAAAATAATACTATCAGAAATAAAATTTAAATTTTTATATAACTCTGGCTTTTGCGTCACGTCAATTAAACAACACCAATAAAATAAGTCCTCTGTCTTTCTGCCTTTGAAAATGTATTTTTAAACAAGTGCATGCATTACAGTAATAAAATGAACCAGCTGACTTTTTTCCTGGTCTTGTGGCTACTCAAAGCAATTTCTAAGGTTCCATTTCAACCCTAAAAGTCTATGATCCTGGCACGCTGCTTGGTTTTAAAATCTTTCATTCCAGTTCACACACACACAAATATCCTGAGTTCAATATAACTAAAATTCCCAACAATCAATTTCATTTTAATTGTTCCAAAGTCAAATTAAAGAAAAACCCAAGGTGTAAAGACCTTTAGCTTCTGCAAATTTTACCTCTTACTAGTCACTGGATACATGGAGGCACTGTGAGAGCCCTGTATTTATAACTTTTGACTCCCTGCTACAGGCTCTGGAAGTAATAGAACATGCAGAAATAAGAGCTTTGAAGATAAACCTTCTTACAGCTAATGAATGATTATCTGACATATAATTTTTCTAAAGTGTCACAGCTATTAACAAGTTCTTTTTTTGTTGTTTGTTTGGGACCATTTCTCTCCTGTCTCCACTTTGTTGCCCTGAAAATAAAATTTTTCTTAAGCACAGTCAGATTTAGGAACCCCAAAACTTCAAAATTAAATTGTATATACTTATATCTAAATTTGCTTTTTTAGAAAAAGGTCTACTTGGCCTTCACTGTGAACTGAAATGTGTCCCCCAAGAATTCAGATTTTGAAACTCTAACCTCTGGGTGTGACTGACTGCATTTGCAGAGAGAGAAGGTAATTAAGGTTAAATGAGGTCCTTAAGGGCTGGGCCCTAATTCAATAGGATTAGTGGTTTTACTGAAGAGAAAGAGAAAAGTTCTTTGCTCACTCCCACCTACTCATGCAAGGCCTTGAGTACCCACAGCTCCAGAAGGCATGCCATTCTGCAAGCCAGGGAGACCTCACCAGAAACCCGATCTGGCATCTTGGCCTTGGACTTCCCAGCATCCAGAAAAGTGAGAAAATACATTTTTGTGTTTAAGCCATCTAGTGTCTGATATTTTGTTATAGCACTCAGGAGACTAAGAAAGAGCCTCCTTAAATTTTTGGACTAAGATTTGGACAATATTCAAATGGCTACTAAATTAGTAGCCAAAATGGTTCCTTTTTCAGGTAGCTTAAAAAAGATAAATAAAAACCAGATCCTTTGATAATTATTCGCCTTTCCAAAACATATCTTGCTAATGCAAAGAATTGGGTAGAAACAGTATTCTCTGAAATAAGAAAAAGGTTATAATTATTTCATTAGGCTCCACCTAATAACTTAAATACTCACAAATAACTAGAGTACACATACTAAACTGTAAAATCTTGACCTAAAATCTGTCTCCAAAGACACTTTACATTTGTTTGATTTTTCAACAATACTGCCTGCCTCTTAATATGAACCTCAAATGTCTAAATTCCACAAAATGTAAGTGATTACAAGTACTTTCTTGTTTGGGTATTTAAGGCAATTTCTTTATCCTTGAGTAGTTTACTTTAAATTTAGAAGCTGAATGAACCCTAACAGTTCCCTATAGTACTACCTGATTTTAAAAACCTTTTATAGCTGTTTATGAATGAAATCCATACTCTATACTACAGACAGCATTATCAACCTGAGAGTAAAATCTGACCCTGCCGTTCTCCAGCTTAAAACCCTTTAATCCCACCAAGTACAGGAATATCACATCCAAACTCCTTGTAGATAGATGGCCAAGGAAATCCTCTGTGATCCGCTCCTTATCTGCTCTTGAACCCTGTCCTTAGGAACTCTGAGGCCTCACACAGTGCGGGCGCACTAGCTATCTCAAACTACTTCCTCAGGATATGAAGAAGTACCTGTTGGCAACTGCTTTCTTCTTCCTAGCTAACTGGAATTTGTTCAAGATTCTGCTTAGATAGTACCGCTTTGGGGAAACTTTCCTGCCACTGGCTTTCTTTTCATTCCTCAGAGCTTCATAGGGCTCCTCCTTGGAGATCTCGGTATAAGTGTTAACACCTGCAGAGGCCCTCCCAGGCCACCCTTACTAAAGTACTTTTTCTCCCCTCACTGACCGGCATCACTCTGTTTACTCTACCACGTAGAACTTAAACTTATCTGAAGTTATTTTATTTACATGTTTGTATTCTTATTGGTTCTCCCCTGCCTTCCCTATTCACTGCTCTTATTCTCTCAGCAAATATTTTTTAAAAGAATAAAAGGGGATGGCCAAATTATGTCCTTATACTGGAATCAATCGGATGGTAAAAAGTGATGTGCAAAATCCTACTAAGAGTCCAAAAGACCTAGTGTCTATTCAGATAAAGCACACTGTTTAAAGTAGAACAAAAAATGTAATAACATTCAGGAAGGTAGATAACACAGTTGGCAATGTCAAATTATATGACCAAATATAAGGTGCTTTTTATTTTAACAAACTATTTCTCAGAATCAGGGAGTCACTCCATATTTCAATCCTTCCTTACAAAGTTTCTCAAAGTCCAAGATACTCTCACACTTTCTTTTGAACAATAATACATTATTAATTGGTGAAGATATATTAGTCTGAAATGACCCAATTAATGCTACTTTGAATGCCTACAGAGGTCATGAAAAATAAAAGGGAAGTTTAGCATCTATTCTTGAGGGTATCGGATTGCTAAGAACTACGTCAGTGATTCTCAAACTTTGATGCACATCGATCATCTGGGTACCTTGTAGAAATGCAGATTCTGCGTGTCAGTAGGTCCAGAGCCAGAGATTCTGTGTTTCTAACGAGCTCCCAGGCCATTGCTAATGGTTCATGGACTTCATTTTGAATTGCAAGGTACAAGATGAAGTTGTAAACAGGGTTCTTCTGTCACTGCATTTTTATGATTTTAAAATGTATATATTTACATCCATAGGAAAGGAGGGCATGCTAGGCAATTGAAAGCTGCAAAGAATATGGGAACCTTTTTAAAAAGAGGTTTTATTTATTTTTAGAGAGGCGAATGGAGGAAGAAAGGGAGAGAAACATCAACAGGAGAGAGAAACATCAATCAGTTACTTGTATGTACCCCAACCAGGGTCCAAACTTGCAACCCAGGCATGTGCCCTAATGGGGAATCGAACCTGCAGCCTTTTACTTCCCGGGATGATGCCCAACCAACTAAGATACACTAGTCAGTGTGAGATGGAAACTTTTTATAAAGCTATTATGAATGTACCCTCGTCCACCCCATAAATTCAAGTCCATGTTTATAAAACCAGATTTTTTCCAAAGAAACACTTTTAATCAAAATCAACTATTTAAACTTAAATAAAACCCCCCCACAATTTAAAACTCCATTTTCTACCTACTATGTTCTAAATAGTTTCATTTTAATCAGTATACATAGAAGTGTTGAAGTTAGAAAGGGAACACTAATTTTGGTAGTAAAATTTGGGCAATTTTACGAGTCAAAAATGATTTTTTCCTCTTCTTTTTTAATTTTGTATTTATTGCTTTTTTAGAGAGAGAGAGAGTGGGAAAGAGAAACATTGATTATTTGTTCCATTTATTTATTCATTCATTGCTTGATTCTTGTCTGTGCTCTGACAGGGAATCAAACCCTCAACCTCGGGTATCAGAATTATGTTCTAACCAACTGAGCTACCCGACCAGGGTTTTTTAACTCTTTTAAAATCTTGCCGTTTCTCAGGTCATTTAACTTGTACTATACTTTTTAAATATATAGTTTACATTGGTCCTAGTTTTTAAAAAAGACTAAATTAGTTAAAGATTACATAAGATTAAATTCAAAGAATAATTATACCAAAAAAGTTAAAATAAACCAAAAGTAGGATCCCTCAAATATATAAAACATTAAAATCAGCCCAAACCTTTGAAAAATATTCACTTGCTCCAGCACCGTTTTTCCTCTCTTCATAGAGGTAAACTTTCTCAATGTAATACAAAACACTTAACAGATTCAAAACCTTTTACCTTTTACAGCTATCTTGAAATAAGAATACAGTACCCATTAAAACAAAGATAATAGCTCATAATGGCAAATCAAAACAGGTTCAAATGTGTTTTGAGATGCTTTTTATAGGTCTAAGATACTAATGGTTTCTCACAATTTTGTGAACTATTATTAACAGAAGTCTAATGGTGCTCAGTTTAAATTACCAAAGGTTATTTTTTAAAATTTAAGTGTTTATTCTTTGTGGCTAAGAACTAGGAAAACAACCCTGTTACAGTGTCAATGTATTCCTGCAAGTCTCTGTTGAGGGAGTCAAGCTGGCTTGATAGAGCTCAATTTGAGGGCAGTGGGTATTTTTTGCTTTCTTTTCCATCCATATCCTTTACCCTGTAATTAAAGCCTAATAAGTACAAATCAAGCAGGATTTCTGGGCCAGAGCCATTTCAGGAGGGTATGAATCGCTGCTGTGCTAGTTCTAGAATATCAGTTGGGAAACATCATCAAAGGAAATCATGGCGATTCCTTTGCTGATAAGGAAATTGTAAAGAATCTCTTTAGAACTAGAAACAGCAAGCTCAGTAATAATGCCCTCCTGTTCCTCTGAACAACAACAATCTCCCCATTTACTATTTAGCAAAGATTGAAAGAACAGGACGGAAAGCTCTAACGATGGAAGGTGTAAAAGAAAGCCTCTCTTCTGCTCAGCACTTTGGCAGGCATGATAATGAATTTGCATCCGTCTGAGTGGTCACTTCCAACAGTCTGCAAAAGTAAATGTGAGCTGAATATCAAGTGATAAAAGAGATAATTCTGAGAGACTGTGTTGTTAGCGGTTGAGTACCGAAGAGGTGAGGATTAAGGGTAGTGGACACAAGTCACAAATCTAAGACTCACCCTAAATGAAGATGAATTCCAGTTAGTTTTCTAAATAATCTTGCCACACTGAATACACACACAAGGAAAAGCCTTTAATACATTCCAGGATGTTTTGCAAATTGTTCTTTTCTTCCTGAATTCTGCTATTTCTGTTCCTCAACAATTATGTGTATCCATGCTCTAATCATTTCCTCATTTTCTGCTCATCTTTCTCCTTTCTTAGGACCCTCCCTTCCTCTTTTTTTTTTTTTTTTTTTTTTTTTGCCTCTCTTATACAGCCAGAAAGGACCAAAACCAGTTCTTCATCCAGTACTGATGTTTTGGGCTGTTTTACATTTTTATGCCCTCTCCACTACTATTCACACCTGCCTGAGTTTCCTAGGTTGCTTGATGAATGTTAGGTAGCACAACGCCACCAGTAGCTGCAAATGTTGTCATCAGGAAGGCTTGATGATAGTGGCAAAGGAGTGGAAACATCAAAGTGAAATAGCTGATGGAAGCTAAAAACGAAGCAAAACAAACAAACAAACACTCTCTAGCACTTAGCAGAGTGCCTGACACAAAGGAAGCTCCATAATAAAAGTTTGTGTAAGTGTTTTGTTGAAATTTTAAGGACCTTTCGCATCACAAGCAACCTAGGACTTTGTAGCTAGACTCCTTCCCAAAGGTAGGAGAATTCATGTGGCAAAGATACTTTTTTCCCCCCACTTAAATGTGTACTTATTGAAGCTTGAAGTTGTGGTCAGAATATGTCAGAGTTCAAAGCATAACAAGAATGGGGGCATCAAAAGAAAGGCTGGAGATGATCATACTGTAATCATATTTTTTCTTCTCAGACTATCTCCTTTTAACTTTCACAGAACTACACATTACATATGAACAAAATTTAAATTCAAAATGCCTCCTTCAGAATATTACTGTGCTTTCAGATATTTTTCTAGTTGATGTCTTTTGTCATACTCTGTTCCTACTTACTCATCTTGAAGTGGGGAAATTAAAACAAAGCATGCCTTTTTTGTACAGATCAAGGAAGAAAATTAAAGTGGCCTGTGGTATCCTCCACATACTAATCATATCCACATCCTGTTGGAGGGAACAGGAGGCAGGGGAAAAATGTTAGCAAAAGAAAAAAAAAATAGGTCGACAGCCCCAGGTCTTAGAATGAATGACAGCGCAGGCTTTGCCACTGTCTTACCTCTATTACCAACTACTCCAGGCAGTTTAGCATGCTAGTTGCAAACATTAATTCTGATGTAAGATTACCTGTGTTTCAATAGTGGTGCTTCTGTCTCCGACTCACAGTATTGGTCAAAGTAACTGAACCTCTCAGTGCCTCATTTTTTCCATAGGTAAGTAAGGATAATAAAAATACCAATACGTTATAGGGTTGGTGTAAGGATTATATGGATAGGCTACTATCACATATTAAATTACTTTTAATAAATTTGACAGCTGTTATTGTTAATACAATTAAATGATAGTTCCTGTTTTCTATGTATATTGATACTCCTATAAATGACAGGTTCTTAAAGAAATAGGAAGGATACCTCTCAAATTCCTCAAAGTATGTCTTGTATTAAATATTCCATATGTTGTAGTCCATTCTTGAAGAAGACAACCACAGTATTTACTTTCAGAAATAGGGCTTGCCAACATGCAGATGCTTTGTACTGGACAAATCCAAAATAAAGAATGCTGTGGCAGACCCCCCCTGTCAGGTTTCTCCCAACAGCCCTTTCTTCCCATTATTCTGCCCACAGCACAGTTTTCAGCCCTGTGATACAAGATACACCTTAACTGGTATAAGCTAATTATAATAATCTTAATAGTCATTGCCCGTATCTGACCTAGGGGTAAGCACGTGACCCCGTTCTGCCCAGTGGAACCAAAGAGGGTTTCAGCTTAAGGCTTCCAAACAAGTACCTAGCAAAAACAAAATCTTCCCTTATCTGTGGGAAGAACTGACAAGTTAGCAGTATTTGTCATTTACCCAGTATGTAAGATCCTGGAAAAAAAAGTTTCAAATAAGTATTAAATTTCCAATAGCTATCAATTTTTTTCATGTATTTAAAATGATGACACAGTAAGTTATTAACTAAAGAGAGGCAATAAAGACACTTCGCAGATTGACTTTTCCACCTGTGGTGGACACATTTAAGGGTTAGTCATACAGCTGTGTATCCTTTGGGAATAACACTGTTTCAGTTGATGCGAGTCAGGGTAAGGAAATGGAAAAGAGAAGTTAAAGATGGTTTCGTTTTGAGTGATTTGGATGATGAGACTGTCACTAACTCAATGGCTGAAAATACAAGTTAAGGTAATACGAAGAGCTCTGTTTCACACAAGCTGAGTTCTACATGATATGATCGCAACATCTCCCAGTGCAACCAGTTAGAGAAATGGAATAGAATGCCAATTCTTTTTTATTTTTATTTTTTAAAAGATTTTATTTATTTATTTTTAGACAGAGAGGAAGTAAAGGAGAAAGAGAAAGAGAGAAACATAAATGTGTGCTTGCCTCTCGGTTGCGCCTTACTGGGGACCTGGCCCACAACCCAGGCATATGCCCTGACTGAGAATTGAACAGGCGACCCTTTGGTGTGCAGGCCAGAGCTCAATCCACTGAGCCACAGCAGCCAAAGCAGAATGTCAGTTCTTGAAGGTGTGGATTTCAGTGTCACTAGCATACAACTGCCAACTGAAATCAGGAGAATGGATGGACTCTGGAAGGGAGAGAAGAGTGCAAACAAAGGGCAGAGAGCTAATATCTGGGTTCTCTAGAAAAATCTCCATTAGTTTAATTGGTAGCTACACTGAATAGGTCATTCAAAGGTTCTAGGACTCATTTTCCTTATCTGTAAAAGAGAAATAAGAATAACTACCATATCAAGTGGTTGTGAAAAATAAATCATATAATGAATATAAAGCCTTTAGCCAATGACTAATATTTAAGTTCTTAAGCATATATGTGAGTTCAGAAAGAGGAAGAGCCACGAAGGGAGACAGAGAAGAAGTGCCGATTCATGCATTCACTCACACATAAAACAAATCCAAATACACTGAGTATCTACAATGTATAAGGCATTCAGCTGGAATAAACGACAGAGTATACAGGCATATTCAGTTCAGAGTCAGCCAACATTTGTTGAGTACTTTCTTGTGTCAGGCATTATGATATGCTTTCATTTGTCTCTTTAAGGGGTACAATGCAATGTGGGAGACCGTCCAAAAAGATCGAGTGGGCAAATTAAATGAGGATTTAGAAAAGACCATTAAAGTGGGCAAAATGAAAATTACTGGTGATCTTTGAGAAAACTGTTGTATTAACAGTATCACTGAGATGGGGTTGGGTTAAGGTTGGGATGGAAGGGAAGGAAGGAAATGAAATCAGGGGGGAAAGTTTTATAGGCACACTAGAGCAAAACAGAAAAGAGGAGCAGGGTCAAGTATAGGTTTCTGGAGACAGAGGTCTGTGCTTGCCTGAGGGAGAGAGGGAAGAAGTCAGTGAAAAGGAAGAGACAGGGACAGCTTTACTTAGTCATTTCTTTTTAAGTGATGGCAAAGCAAGAAATACTTAAGATACACTTGAAAAAGAAAACATCTTCTGTACTTATTGGTCACTTAATGCGTGAACAAGTATTCAGTGCTAATATCTTCATAGACCTGGTTTTATAAAGAGACATGGGAACAGCAGACAGATTTTTTTAAACTAGGATGACTTCTCAAGATTTTATGAGGCTAGAGCGCAAGTTTTTCTATAAGTGAAAATCTCATTATCCCACAAATACCGTTCTGTGAAAAGCAGTCTTCCTAACTGCATACAGTGTGTGCTGGGACTTCAGGGAAAGCTTATCTTTGTAAGTGGAACTGTGCTCTGCTGTGTGTGGTAGTATCTTCAGTATCACCATCCCATGTTATCTCAAAGGACAACTGACCCTACCCAAACCACCAAGCGTACTCACATTTTTTTTTCAATTACACTGGACATTCAATATTATTTTATGTTAGTTTCGGGTATACAGCATGGTGGCTAGACATCTATATAATTTACTAAGTGATCCCCTCTAGTACCCACCTGGTACCATATATAGTTATTACAATATTATTGACTATATTCCCTATGCTGTAACAAATGTACTTTTAAAACATCTACTCAAACAAGAGGCTCTCTCTCAAACACTCCCACGCCTTTCCCTACCCCTGCTTTTCCCCAGTGCAAGCCCAAGCCTATTCCTCCTCTTGTTCTCTGAGGTGTGTATACCCTTGTTTCTTTCTCCTAGGTTCCAAGGGCCCTTCTTTTGCCTCTGTAACTTGTTTCCAAAGCCCACGCAGCCAGCTGGTTCACTTCTTCCAGGGCTCACTTCTTCTACCTCTGTGACTTTATAAATTAGCTTTTGCTTGTATTTGAGCCTTGACTCTGAATTCATTCTTAGCCAGAACTCGAAACCCACGGTTGCTGAACTGAGGTCCAGTCAGCAGCAACATTTTGGAGTTGCTCCTCTGCCAACAATTCTATGTAGCTCTCTGTATGAATATTTTGATAAAATGGATAAGTTTCTATGAAAATAAAGCTTACATGTTTGTCCCCGGAGGAAAAAAAAAGAAACACCAACCCCCACCGCCCCCCCACCGCCCCCGCAAAAAAAAACACATCCAGGACTTTGAAAGAGATAAAGTATCCAACACTATTCTTACTCCTTTATTGAATTCTTTTCACTATTCCTTCACTAAAGAGAAGGGCCTGGTCTTGTTTCAACTTCGGCTTCTACAAACTAATATAATTTTAATAAAAAAGTGTATTATATACCCTAACCACCCTTCCTAAAATTGCAACCTCCTGCCGGGCCCTGTCCATCTTCTGTTTTTTTCACTCTATAGCGTTTATCACCTTCTAATACACTATGAATTTTTACTGGATTTGTATATTTTCTGTCTTGTTCTTCTAAAATGTAGATTTTATAAGCTCAGGCCTTTAGTATGTTTGTTCACCGTTGCATCTCCGATGTCTAAAACGACGTTTGGCAGATAGCACCCATGCAAAAAAACAGTTGATGAAAGGCCGAATAAATTAATTCCAATACAACAAAAAAAACGTTAAAAGTTTCTTTTGCACTAACTTTTATCTATGTACCATCTTTCCTATGTTAATATTCCTTTACAGATCTCATATTATGTCACATGAATTTGTTTATCTCAATTATATTGTAACTTTCTGGAAGATGACTCCACATACTAGTTCTTAATTATTTCCTTATTGCTCCCATATTTTAAATGTTAGCTAATAAATAAAGTACAGTTAACTCTTCTTTATGTTCCTGGTTCTGCCCTTTCCTTTTGCTGCCTCATATCAACCCCACTTAGCAAAGAGAGTTGGGCACTGTTTCAGCAAAGTCATTCTCCACACTGGTTTGTTATGAAGTGATTGAACCGACTATAGTTTTAAGTTGTTGAAATGGCAAGCTGTGTTTTTTAAACAAAATTCTTTTATGAGTTCCAGTGCAATAAAATAGTTCAGTGATTCAACTGGCTGAATTACATTTCATTCACTTAGGAGGAAATTTCACTAAAGAAACCTTAGTACTTCTATTTTATTTTTAGTCTCCAGAAATTTCACATTTGGTGATACTTCTCACACTGAGCACTAACCCTTAATGGTCTCAGGGAGGGTCTCGATGAGGTTAATTGAAATATATTAACCAAAAAGAGGTCTTCACTGGTTGATCTTGAATTATTATTTGTCTCTCCTTAGACTTCTTGGTATAATATTTTATTATTCATAAACCAGTTCAGGAAAACTATCATAACTTATCTTTACAAGTGAGGAACTCCTTAAATATTGTTCAACAAATTTGCATGGTTGCAATGTTTCTAAAAATGAGTGTAATCAGAAATTAAGACAATGCTTAGAGAAGCCTCTGATGAATGTCATCTCCACAGCTCTAAGGCTTTTGAGTTTTAAAAGTCACATGAATGCAACCTGTATTTCAGTTTTTTAAAATTTGTGGCATTTTTAAAAAACAATTTGTTCAATGTTCTCAAATCTTGACGTGTAATAACTTTAGGAAAACTAAATTTATTATAGGGACTTTAAGAATTTCTATTAAGAGTTATAAGATTATGGCTGTTTCCTCCTTATTTTCAGTTGATGTAAGAGGCACATGGCAAACTAGGAAGAACATGATGACACCTGGAGCTGGAAAAGCATATGTTTTGCCCTGGCTGGTGTGGCTCAGTGGGTTGAGTGCTGGCCTGCAAACCAAAGGGTTGCTGGTTCAATTCCCAGTCTAGGGCACATGCCTGGGTTGTAGGCCAGGCCTCCAGTAGGCGGCACATAAGAGGCAACAACACACTGATGTTTCGATCCCTCTCTTCTCCCTCCCTTCCTTTTCTAAAAATAAATAAATAAAATCTTAAAAAAGAAAGAAAGAAACACATATGTTTAAATCTTACTCTGCTACTTACTAGTATGGTCTTTGGCCAGCTCTTGAAAAGGCAATCATAATGAAAAACATGGTGTTTAATTAAAGTAGAACTGCATCCAAATCCCACCCAGGTCTATTCCTAATTAGGTAGATGATCATTGTCAAGTTTCAAAACTCTCCAAGGTTAAGTTTCTTCATCTTTAAAATGGACATAACAAACATACCTAACTAATAGGATTATTGATTGGGAGGATTTGATAAGATAGTGCATATAAAGTGCTAAGCACTTTCAGGTGCCTAGCACAGAAAAAGCATTCAGTAAACTTCATCCATACTACTAATAAAATAATTAAATGTACAAATCTGTGTAGAGCATACATATGTGTGCAATACTTAACTGTTAAATTTTACTCTTCTTTGCATGTCAAAAAATAGACTCAATTGCCTATAATTCAGTTATTCTACCTTGTTGTTCTGAATATAATAATAATATCCATTACTATATTCGAACTTAAAATTACATCAGTCTTTAGCTGATGTTTAAATTTTATTATAGGAATTACTTTTAGGTGATTTTATGTCCTCCTTTGTTCAATAGGACATCATGTTTTTCACAAATAATATAGGATGTACAAAGGAACCTATGTCATTGTTTAATTTCGATTTTTCATGTTCTATCATTTACCAATAATTTTATATCAAATTCAGTCTAAATTTTTTTACTTTAACTTATTTTATCCTTAAGGATTTTGAATGAAGTGAAATTTTTCATTTTTAAAAAATCCATACACCTTTTTTCCTCAAGTCTTTGAGTCTAACATTAACATGAAGCTGAACTTTTATTTAGTGGACACTACTGTTCATTTTAGAAATATTATTTATGCCTAGAATAACCAAGCCACATGGTAGGCTCCATCTTTAAAAGGCAATTCTACATACTACACTTTGGACTTTAATCATTTGATTGTACATCAAATGTGCTCAACATTAAACCTTTGCTCTCAGAGTTTGTTCTAGATCAGTGCTTTCAGAAAGAATGTTTCATGATGATGGAAACAGTCTATATTTGCACTCTCTAACGTGGTAGCCACTAACCACATGTGGCTATTCAGCACTTGAAATGTGGTTGATGTGAACGGGGAACTATTTTGTAATTTTGTTAGATCTTAATTAAATTTTAATTTAAATAGCTGCATGGCTAGCAGCCATATTGGATGCACAGTTTTAGGCAGTTCAAAATATTGGTAATTATGTTGGAAATAGCTAATAATGATTCTTCTAACTAAACTATGGAGGCTGTGTCAGTGCCTCAGGAATTGCTGACACATCTCTTGACTAGCTGTGCAAGAAGCACTGAGGGTTTCAGCAGTGCGCTACCACTTTGTGAATCAGCCTTTCACCAGCCACCTCCTCCCTGCCAGCACTGGTGGCCTTACACTCTCTTTGTAGTCATTCATAAAACAAAAAGCTAAGATCTAAAACATCTAACTAGTAGTCTAATTCTGACCTTAAGCTCCTATGGGAATTCAACTGTTTTTGTGGGCCTAACCTCTGAGGCAAGAAGGTATTGCTGCCTATGTCATTCATCACTCTCTCTCCCCCTTCTTCTCAGATCTAGTCACATATAGTTAGCTCCTTGACCAGCTGTTTTTGTTTTAAACAGGAATGAATGAGAACCACGTAAGAAATAGGAACTGTTGCATTTAATTATCACGTAGCAATTGGAAGGATGACAGTGTAATGAAGTATTGCTAACACAATATCCCTTCATAGCAGGGATATAAGACTTAATGAAATATATGGTGAGCCAAAAATGGAATAAATCATGAACTGGCAGATGTCAAGAGAAATGTCAAAAACAAACAAACAAACAACTCTAATAAAACAAAGTCTGCATTGGAAGCAGGACAAAGAAGAGCTTGTAATGTTGAAGAATGCATGGTAAGGGACATAAAGTATGTAATTGGTAAAACTAACAAAAAGGCTCTGAACAAAATTAAAAAAAGGGGAAATTATAGGTACGAACAATGAACATATTCATAACCAGTATCCTTGAAGAATAAAAATAAAACAACAACTTTTATTTATTTATCTATTTTTAGAGAAGGGAAGGAAGGGAAGGAGAGAGGGAGAGACACATTAATGTGCGAGAGGAACAGATTGGTTGCCTCTCAGACACCCCTAACTGCAGACCTGGCCCGCAACCCAGGCATGTACCCTGGCTGGGAATTGAACCAGCAACTCTTTGGTCCTCAGGCTGGTGCTCAATCCACTGAGCCACACCAGCCAGGGCCAACGATTTTTTAATTAATGTAATTTTAAAAACTTTCTGGGAACTAGAGAAGACTTAAAGCTACAGACTGATAGGGCACACAGTAGTCCAGGAAAAATGGTCATAGGATAATTGAACACTGAAACATGTCCTAATTAACCTACTAAATTCCAAGGATGAAAAAAAATATTCCTCAGGCAGTTGGGAAAAGAACAAATCTGAGAATTTTGAATCCTGAAGACTACCGTAAATCCAATATTCTTCTACTTGAGAAGAATTACTGGTTTAAAAATTAGTATTCATCTTCAAAACAGTTGTTCATGTGATATTACTTATAAAAGAAACACTAGACAAAAAATATAGCTATAGAAAATCAAAATCAATGAGTTGAATAAAACTATAAAACCCAAGTGATTCCCCAGTATTAAGAATTAAAAATGTTAAGAAACTCTAGTTCCTTAATTTATAATTTAATATTTATTCAGACTACTTAAAAAGTCCATGGAAGAAATATAATTAAATTACATAAGCAATTGTGACTTTTTAAAATAAGCAACAATATTGTAATTATGGATTAATAGTTACCCTTGTTTCTAAAATCTACAACTAGTCATGCCTTTGACAATTTTAATAAAATAAGATATTTTTCTTGAGGTAGGGAAATGAATAGTAGTGAGGGGATAGCTCCTTAAAATTATTTATCTATTAAAGGTTTATTCCTGACATACAATTCAATAGGCATCACCACTTATAAATGCCTTACAACTGAACTACTCACAAAATGCACAAGATACCTTCTGTGAGCCTCATTTTACAAATGAAGAAATGAAAGCAAAGCTAAAGGAAACTAATTGCCCAAAGTTGCATATTGAATCAACAGAAAAAGAAGAGTATCACTTCTACTATGAGTTTTTTGTTTGCCTCAAACAGCTTTTGTCACAAACCTGCAGTGTTACAGTGTCTTTGGCTACTGAGTAACACTGATCTTAACCAGAGGCCTGTAGCATCCTGATCTAGCAGAGCAAAACCATGACAGTGGTGAAAGACTGTGGAGGAAAAATACACTGCGGGAAACACAAGAGATGTGAATTCCCATCAGTCATAAGTGCTTACCTGTTGAGGCTCTATTCTGCAGAGCCTTGTATTAAAAACTGGAGTGAAAATGAAACTGACAAAAAAATTCCTATCATTAAAGAAGGGAAATGCAGAAAAGAGGCCAACAGCAATTTGAAAAGCATTAAAAGCAAAACAAAATTAGAAATCTTTAAAAAAAGACAGTTTAAAACTCATAAGGGGAGCCAATCAACGAGGAATAATGCTGGATCCTAGCAGGAAAGGTCAGGCGAGGCATTGGAGAACGAAGGTGTTTTCTTCTGCATTACAAAGAAAGAAAGGCTATCTCCTATAACCTCACCCAAGGCTGGGACACTGTAACATTTTAGAGGTCATTGGCAATAGTAAACTGATTATGAGGTTGTATCAGATACTTCAATAGTAAATTTTTTAACATAGAAATGACTCAACTGTCCAGTAATCTAAGGCCAAAGATTTAGAGAAATGAAACCAAAACTTTTACCTTCAAGGAAAACCAGGACAACTTTGAAGACCTCACACTGGAATAAGTTATTATGGCTCTATCTTATTTAGTGATTCAGCCAAAGAAGTTATTTACCACTATTACCCTTGAAGTTGTCTTTGCCTTTTTGTAAATTATTTGTTAAAACTTCTCACCATGACTTTCATCTTGCCTGCCTTTCCCCAGTAGTGAAATGAATGATACTGCTGGTGGAGAAAACACAAGCTAAGAAGGAAGTTCTAGGCCCTTCAAAGCCCACAAAATGCAAATCTTTTAGCAGTGACATTTTAACGTCCAGCAGAGTACACACTATCTATATATCTTCTAGAGTAATAACTGTAGGTTTGCCTAGGATTTCCTGAAATTAACGTTACAGGAAGTCTCCAACTTGCAAAAGTGTTGAGTTCCACATGTTCACTTCCAAGTTAGTTGTCTGTAACTAAATATATTTGCGTCCACAAATCAATATTTTATGGGGAACTTAGGTTTTTATTTATTTACTTTTGAAATTTAGGTTTTTAGATTAGTTCACAGAGTTTATTAACTATACTGCAAATATAATACCTTATTTTACATTTTAAAATTAATCTTTAAAAAGCTCTGGCCTAGAAGCTCAGTTAGTTAGAGCATTGTCCTTACACGCCAAGGTCGTGGGTTTGATACCTGATCAGAGCACATGCAAGAAGCAACCAATGAATGGATAAATAAGAGGAACAAATCGATGTCTCTCTCTCTCTCTCTTCCCCCTTTACTCCTCTTCCTCTGTCTCCTTGTCAGTTATTCATTTAGCCATCATTTGTAACTATAAAAAATAAGCAGCAACCAAGACACTTATCAATAAGTAAAAAGATAATTGTGGTATAATCATCCAATATAAAGACCATACCATTATTTAAATCAACGAATGTGACCTAAAGGAGTGGGGCTGGGAAGAGGTATAAAGGAGACTTCAATGACATAATAATGTATTTCTTTTAAAAATTAAGTCTGAGACAGGTTTCTAGATGTCAGTGACACTCTGCATGTGTGATGTACTTTAACTTTTTAAAAAAGAAACAATCTTCCTCCTCACAAAGAGGATTTAAAAGTGAAAGAGACTAGACTGAACAATTATTTGAGGTAATTATGAGAGTCTACATGTACGTGAGAGAAACATTTGTTTGGGGTAAAATTAACTAAATTGTAAGTGTAAATGACAAAGGAAAATTGATGGAAGAAACAGAAAATAAAGGAGATTGTGAATTTTGGATTGTATAATTCTCCAAGCTCACCATGAGCTGCTGGTATTGATGAAGACAGTTTGGCTGCTGTTGGGATCCTTCAGAATGGTGAGAAGAGGAGGGAGGTACTATGAGGTACTCATGCTAACAAAGGCATCAGCAAAGACTGCAAAGGGGGGCGGATGGGAGACATCATGTGCATATTACAAACTACTTCTAATTATTTGATTTCTTAGACCTCCCCTGAATTTATTCCTAATGTTAATGGGTGACTCAGTCTTATTTTTATGCACCAGCTTTATTGACATAACTGGCATATCACATTGTATAATTTAAGGTGTACTATGTGATGATTTGATGCATTTGTATGTTGCAAAATGATTACCACAGTAAGGTTAGTTAACACACATTCATCACTTCACCTAAAATTTTTTTGTATGTGTGATGAGAATGTGTAAGATCTACTTTCTTAGCAACTGCCAAATATACAATATCATATTGATAAGTACAGGTACCATATTGAGTATTAGAGCCCCAGAACTCATTCACCTTATAACTAGAAGATAGTGCCCTTTAACCAAAATCTCCCACTTCCCTTACTCCCAGCCTCTGGTAACCACCATTCTACTCTCTGTTTGTATGAGTTGGGGTTTTTGGGATTTTTTTTTTTTTGGATTCCACATATTAGCAAAATCATACAGTATTTGACTTTCTCTGACTTACTTCACTAAGCATAATGCCCTCAACGTCCATCCAAGTTGCCATTTTGATTTCCTTTTTTTAATGGCTGAATAATATTCTATTGCCTCTGTGTATATGTGTGCATGCTATTCCACATTTTTTCCCCATCCACCCAACAATGAACACTTAAGCTCTTTCTATGTCGGGGCTACAGGGAATAATGCTACTATAAACACGGGGGTGCAGGTAACTGTGCCTTCTTTTTTCATTTTTTAATCCTCACCCAAGGATATTTTTAATGATTTTAGGGAGGGAGGAATGAAGAGAGAGTCACTGATGTGAGAGAGAAAAACCATCCATCAGTTGCCTCCCATATGCACTTGACCGGGGATCGAACCCATAACCTAGGTATGTGCCCTAACTGGGGATTGAACCCTGAACCTTTTTGGTGTATGAGACGATGCTCCAATGAACTGAGCCATCTGGCCAGGGCTGTGCCTTCTTCTTAATGTGTTTATACACAGTGTCAGGTTTTAAAGTATTCAATTAAAGAAATCTAAAAAAGGCATATGGATCATGGATTTATCCATATAAATCTTACCTTTTAACTTCCCTTTTAATCTTCCCTTTAATCACAGCATACCCACTATTCAAAAGGGTCTGGTTAAATGCACTAGTAGTTTACTTGTATTCTTTCAGAAATTTGATTGTGTTTATTGCAAATGTTCCTTTTTTGAATATATAATAGGGAAAAAATGGTTCCCCATACAAAACACAGAACTGAAAGAGATCCTACTCATTTGGCATAAATTATGTTCTTGGTCTTATTCAGAAAACATATGATGGTAAAAAAATATTCTGCCTTGATGACATATATTTTAAAAACTGCAAAGAATTCATTTAAAAAACTGTTAGGGATAATAAACAGATGCAAAGTCGCAGGATACAAAATCAACACACAAAATCAGTTGTATTTCTGCATACTAGCAATGAATAATATAAACATGTGTGTAAGAAAGCTAAATTCTCATCTTTCATCTAAAACTGAAATACTGAGATAGCAGTATAAATATGTTCTTTAGAAATATGTAGGAAAAAACAGAGAAAATATGTATAAAACTTTAAAGTGACTGCTTCTCAAAAGCAAGAACCAGGAGTGGGAATGGAGATGTAAGGCATGAGACAACTGTTTTTCATTATAAGCTTTGAAAAAACTTATAAAACTGTATAGTATTGATAAAAACAAAATTACATAAAAATCAATGCTTCTTTGGCATAAAACACTATTAAAAGAGAAAGGCAACAAATGGGGGGAAATATTTGTTTCATATACTACGAAGATAACTAGTATCTGAAGTATATAAAAAGCATCTACAAATCAAAAAGACAAAGTGAAAAAAGGTATCAAAGGGGCATAAGGAAGTAAATAGCCAACTTATGGAACTATAAATAGCTGATGGACATGTGAAGAGATTTTCAACCTCAGTAATAATCAAAGAAATAAAAGTTAAATGTTACCAGTTTCTTCACACCTGAGCAGTAAAGTTTTAACAGGCACTCCTATATCAGACACTGTGGGTGGGTGGTACGCAGGTTGATATAATAACAGAACTTCATTGGTGGGCAAACTGGCAATGCCTATCATATTTTAGAATGGATATACCTCGTCATCCAGCCATTCTACTTCTAGGCATTTGTTCTATTGAAATACCCAAGTGGAACAGGCATGTTTAATGCAGTAAGCTGATGCAAACGACTTTAACTTTCATCAATAACAATGACTGGATCATTTATGGTATAACAGGTTAGTGGTTGAAAAAGAACAAGTATATATGTCCTGATCTTACATAAATACATTAAGTGAAAAAAGCATGTTGCAGAACAGTGCATATAATAAAATACCATTTTTATTTAGAAATGCATGCATACAATCGCATGTGGGTTTATGTATGCCCATAGGAAAAATTCCAGAAAGCTATATACCAAATCATTAACAATAAATAAACTTCAGTGGTGGTGTTACTATAGAGGAATTTTATTTTCAACTTTTTTGTGTTGTTTGCATTTTTTACAGAAAAGAAATTGCTTGGAATTAAAACGATCAAAGATACATCTTTAAGGTATCCAGCATTATGTCAGGTATTTTGGATTAAATAACTATAATTTTAACAGCAACCTTTGAATATCACTTTATTTTTAAAATCATGGGTATAATTGTACTGATGTGATAAATTATGATAAAAAATAACTTACTCTTAGATTTCACCACTCATTAGGCAGTTTGTTAGTTCTGCTTACAATCTTCACTCTATTAACTGTTGCCAAAACATTCAATGCCTTTATTTTTGTTTTCTATTTTGAAAGTAATACATGTTTGACATTCTAGAAATGCAAAGGGGTGGTAAGAGAAGAAAAATTTTCCCTCTTCACTTGGCTTCCTCATTCTTACTCTTCAAAGGTAATTCATCCTAAGGAACTACTGTGTATTCTTCAAATTTTTTTCTATAAATATATACAATGAGCACCTTCTTTTTATTATACAAATGGAGTCATACTATAATACTGATCTGCAACTTGTCTTCACATAGCAAATTAAACAGACCATTACTGAAAAATACTCCTTATGGTGTTTCTTATTGAAAAGACACATTTGGGCTACTTAGGGACCCTTGTGATCGAAAAGAGACAAGCCAGCAACACACCTAATTCAATCCCTGCATCTGGCTTTAGTAATAAAAACTACTTACTCCACCCTATCATCATCTATCTATGACATATTTTGTACTGGAGGTTTTATATATATATATATATATATGTATTATATTAATTGATTCCCACAAGAATCCTAAGAGCTAAACACTATTATCCCTATTTTATAGATGAGGAAGCTGAGGTTCTGAAAAGGTTAAGAACCAAGACTAGGGAAAGTTCAAACAAGTTTGAACCACTTGTTTATATAATGTAAGCATATATCAGTTTGACAGAATAGCACTCACATATTGAGAAATAATAATAGTGAAGGAAAATGTTCCAAACATTCATAGAAATGCTATGTCTAAGCTATTTGATCTTGTGCCAAGAATAATGAAATCAATCTGTGTTAGACAAAGAGTTAAGTTCATTCAATATCAAGTCCTTGGAGACTGGTTCTCAAACTCAAGTTTCCTTTCTGGCAGAAGAGGAACTTTTATAAAACTCCAAAAATAAAATGTTCACAAATAAGCCTCAGGATAATTGGTAGTTAGCGTTTCCATCTTATGTCTTCCTGAATAAAGATTTACTTACAGAGCACAAACACTATCCTTCTCAATTTCTATTGCTAGATAAGATTTGAAGAACCCATTTGCTCTTTCTGGATTAATTTTAGACCTACTTTGTCTGAAAGAGGGACAATATCATATAAAACCAACCCCACAGTTGTGATTTACCCAATCCCAAAAAGACATTTTTGCTTATTTTAGAAAGTGTATTGTACTTATGTAGTAAATTCTACTTTTTAAATTGGCCATATATGCATTCTACCACACTGGATTCCCCAAAAACCTAAGATCCCTTCTGTAATGTTCCCTCTTATAAGTTCCTAAAACAACCAGCTTGTCTAGGTACCAGATAGAAATATGATAGAGACAAACCTTACTTTCAGGGAGCTTGAGTCTATGGAAGAAACATTGAATAAATTTAATGTACTACCCTTATATGATGATGGAGAACCTGATCTACTCCCCATCCAAGCTCAAAGTTCTATACTAGAGTACAGCAAACTTTGTAACTGACTATTAAAAACTCCAAACGACCCGGCTATTTCAAAAATTCACATTAATGGGTAACATGCTGAACTCATTTCCTTTGAGTAGGTGAGCTTCAAGTTTTGTCTTCAAGGGAGACTGGAGATCCCCAATTTTTTTAATCCTCACCCAGGGACATTTTTTTTTTTCATTGCCTTTAGAGAGAGAGGGAGGGAGAAGTATCGATGGGAGAAACATCGATGTGATAGACAAGCATTGATTGGTTGCCTCTGGTATGTGCCCAGACAAGATCGTGTGTGCTCCAAATGGGGATTGAACCGGCAACCTAGGTATGTGCCCTGACCAGGAATTGAACCCACAGCTAACCAATTGAGCCACACTGACCAGGGCCCCAAATTTTTAATGTCACCAAATAACTGACACTTTCCACTTGTATAAAGAAATGTAGTGTTTAGCAAGATAACATTTCACATAAATCTCATAAAAGAGATTTATAATGGCTTTTAAATTTAAAAATCAAGTAACTATTTTTCTTGTAATTTTACTCATTTACTCAGCAAATATTTACTTAATATCTACTATATGCCAGGCTTCATGCTAGGTAGTAAAGATATAATCATAAACATGTTAAGATCTCTGTCCTGGAAGAGATTTTATTTACTGAGAAAGCAACCCTGAAGTACAGGCATTAACAGACCAGAACACATAAAGGGTCCCTAACCAGTCTTTTGAGGAAAGGGGGTAAGGAAGTCCCAAAGAAACCAAAATTTGATCTGGGGTAGTTAACACAAAGGCCTACAGGCAAAAGAGCATAGCATGACAGAGCTCACGACTAATAAACACAATCAACACACTAGATAACAGAATATGGACCTTTGGACCTTGAACCTTGTGACAGGGGAAAAAAGCAATTCTGACATGTCCTAAATTAAATTACAGCAGCTGGAGGGTGAGAAGATGACAGAGCGGTTAGGCAGTTAATAGCTGGGGGCAGCTAACAAGACTGCCCACATTCCTGAGTGTACATTGGAACTTGGAATTCATTTCCAGGTGGCTATTTCCGTGATTATTTAAAAGAAAGACTAGCCTGATTGATGCTCATCGAACCCCAGAAGCCTCTGCTTCTTGCTTACACTTGAACTTTCCGGACTGTGGCCCGCAAGCGACCCAAAGGAGCAAATACTTCTTCCTTGGGGACTCTGTGCCTATTTCAGAATTAGACCAGCTTCAACTTCTCCCAGCCCCTTTACTTTAGCCAGTGTAACTTCTTTCAAAACAACCTACATCTTTCTCCGCTAACCCCCACTGGATATATAAAAAACACTTGCCAACTCCAGGATGGTGGGCCTGTTGCCTTTTGCACTTGGCATTGCTGCTAGTGGTTTAGACTTCATGTGCCAGGATGCGGCTTTGTTTTCTTGCTAGCAATGGCCCAGTAAACCCTCTCTTTTAAAAAACTTCCAGCCACGGAAGTGAAAATTTTTGTTTGACACTTACTTTAAATGCTATGTGATGTTTCCCAAAAGAAATGGTGTAGTAGCCCCTACTAGGAATGGTGATTTGGTGTCATTTTGTCCAAAGTTAACATGGGAACATACTAGGATTCTGTGTCCTGAGAGACTCAAATTCCAAAGCAATTCAAATTGATTCTTGACCTTTTAAAACCCAGCAGAATATCAAAAATACTGTCATTTATTTCAGAGTATAATTAGAAAAGTAAAAAGTAGAAAAGGAAGATAATGTAAGAGTAATGTTAAACATTAGCCAAAACTATAAACAGCAAAAGAACTATAATCTATACACTGAGTCATTTTGTATACATTCCATACTTACAGGGGTCAGAGGAGCAAGATTTTTATATGAAGATATAAAGCTGCTGATATTCTATGACTATTACACCAGGGAGGTCAGTCTCTCTGCCCTTTTCAAATGGGAATAGTACTCAATTAACTACTGCAGAGCTAAATAAAAACCAAAGGACATGGAAACACAAATATTCCCTCAATCCTGATCTTTCCCATGCAGATCTGAGATGACTTTTCTGACATGATCATGGTCAAAACTTAATCAGGATTTGCATAAAGTGGCTATATAAAGCCACTTCTGCAATGACTTAAAAATGGAACTCTGGTACATAACTGACCAGAAACATAAGACAGAAAAATAGCTATTTGCCTTTTGTCATAAATAATGACAGAAGAATGACAATCCACTATCGCTCTTTGCCATTCAGTTAGAGCTTTGTGCCAACAACAGCACAGAAAAATATTTAGATAGCTTCGATATTTAAGGGGTACCATACATTGGGTGCTCAATGGTATTGGCTTTCTAGAAAATAACAGAAATCCTAAAATTAAATCTGAACTCTCATTTCCTTTCTTTCTTCCCCTCACAAATTATTTACATCTAGAGATGTCAGGATGGGAAACAAATAAAACCCTCGTCATAAGAAGTCAAAATGAAAGTTTAGAAAATAAAGGTAAAGATTATATTCCTATCTATGGATTACATGGTTTCTAAGTGATTTGCTTAAGTGATACTAGAATTGTGAGAACTGATGAGTCTTTATTCACTTCTTTTGTCTGCAAAGAATAACTACATGTATTTTTATACATGCCAGTATAAATCATAAATCTATCTATTGGTGATAAAAGAGTCCCATTTCTAAATGAATTTTAAAATATGTCAAAGCAACTTTGTGAATTTTAGGCAGTGTTCAGATTCTGAACCCAAAGTCCACTACCGTTAACTCAGGCCTTAGGCAGTCTCCAAACAGTTAAGACACCACGTCTGTGTACTTCTTGTCCCACTCGAGAGTAGGGCAAAGGGGAAAGTGTCACCAAGAGGAAGTATCCTACTACACTGCAGCTCCTTTAGATTACAGAATGAGGCAGTCACTAATTAAACTTTAAATGTGTTGGCTCAATAAGAAGGAAAGAAGAAACTAAAAAAAAAAAAAAGAGGCCAAAAAGGAAAAGGGGGGGAAGAGGAAAGGAAAGAAGAAAAAGAAAAAAACAAGGGAAAAGAGAGGAAGAAAGAGCCAGGAACGGGTAGAAAGGTGCAGAAGGCAATCTAAACAAGGCCCTTCAGTCCGACAGTGCTCTTTATTTTTATGAGGTTCCTAAGTCGGAAACTGCCATACACCTTGCAAAAATGTGAGACATCTGAGGCTTTTTTTTTTTTTTTTGGTGTGAAGAACAAGAATATGGAGTTTACCTCATTTATCCCTAACTGCCACCTACTAAAAACAATCAAAAGACAGACAAGCAATACAAAACTCTACAGCTATGGTACACACAGGTCTGCGGTCTCATTTTACACTGGGTGGGGAGGGGACTTCTTGAAACATCTATTATGTGTAATGTGTCTTATATCTAATATACATAAAATTATTATTTTTAAGAGAGTAATTACTACAGAATATAAACGTAACTTTGAATTCAATTCCATTTCCTTTACAATGAAGTCTATAATGTTTCAACCTTTCATTACTAAATTGCTGTAAGAGAGGGAATGAATATAAGAGGTAGTCAGCATGGAGACCCAGAAAACGATTCCACCATGCTAAATTAGAAACCAAAGAGCTCTCTTTTGTTCACAAAATTTGAAATTTAGACTAAATGGGCCAATTTCTCAGAAACCACAAACCATCAAAAACCCACCAACATTAAACAGATAACATTGAATAGGTCTCTAACCATGGGGGGAAAATAACGTAAAGGCTCCAGAAAAAGTAATTACTAAACTCGGATGGCTTCACTGGAAAATTTTACCAAATAACTTAAAGAAGAATTAACAACAGTTTTATATAATCTCTTTCAGAAAAAAGAGGAAGAGGCATTTCCCAACTCATTTTATGAGGCCATTATCACCAAGACACCAAAATCAGACAAAGTTTTCCTTCTAAAAAAAAGAAAACTATAAACCACTCTTTCTCATGGACTTAGACATAAAAATCCTCAACAAAATATTACCAAATTGTGTCCAACAATGTAGGAAAAGAATTATACACCATGATCGAAAAGGATTTATTTAAGGTATGCAAAGGTGGTTCAATATTTGAATATAATCTATCTTATCAACAGACTAAAGAAAAATCATATGATCATATCAATCGATGCAGAAAAAGCATCTGACAAAATCCAACATCATTTATGATAGAAACTCTTAGCAAGTTAGGAATAGAGGAAAATTACCTCATTTGATAAAGAGCATCTATAATGAAAAACACAACAAGCATCATACTTAAAGGTGAAAGACTGCATGTTTTCTCCCTAAGTTCAGAAACAAGATAAAGATATCTGCTCTTACCAATTCTATTCAGCATCGTACTGATCCTTCAGCCTGGGCATTTAGGCAAGAGAAAGAAATAAAAGTCATACACATTAAAAAGAAAAAAAGTAAAACGGTCACTATTTGCAGAAAAAGTGTCTGTGTAGAAAATTCCAAGGAATCTACAGGAAACACCACAACTAATGAGTAAGTTAAACAAGGTCACAAACAGTTGAGATCAGTCCAAAAAAATTCATTTCATTTCTGGAAGCGGACATTAAAAACAGTATCATTCACAATCATGCCAGAGAAAACCAAATGCTGAGGTATAAACTTAAAACATGTATATAATCTGCATGCCGAAAAGTATAAAATGTTGACCAAAAAAATCGAGCTAAACAAAAGAGGAGACATCCCATGTGTAAGGACTGGAAGGTTCAACATAGAAAAGATGTCAATTCTCTCTAAATTGATGTGTAGTTGTAATGTAATTCCTCTCAAAATCCCAGAAAGCTATTTTTGCCGATATAGACAAACTTATTTTAAAGTTTATGTGGAAAGGCAAAAGAACTAGCATAGCTAAGCTATCTTGAAAAAGAATACTGGTAAATATTAGTATATAGCTACAGTAATGAAGACAGTTTGGTACTGGTGGAGAGACAGACATATAGATCAACTGAGCAGGATAGAGAACCCAGAAATGGACACACACAAATATGTCCAACTGATTTTTGGCAAATGTGAAAAAGTAGTTCAATGGAGGAAGGATGCCTTTACAAAAAAATGGTTTTGAAGCAATTGGACATCCACTGGCTACAAAATAAACCTTGACCTAAAACTCATATCTCATATAAAACTGAACTCAAAATGTATTATAGATTTAATATACACATAAAGCAATGAAGTATTTAAAAAAAAAGCATGGGGGAAACTCTTTGGGATCTAGCGATAATCCAAGAATTCTTAGAATTGTCACTAAGATGCATAAAAAGAAATATTAATAAGTTGTACCTAATCAAATTTAAAACCTTTGCTCAGCAAATGACCCCATTAAAGGGATGAAAAGACAAGCTACGGACTGAGAGAAGATATTTGCAAACTACATACCCAACAAAAAAGTAGTATGCAGAATATGAGTTATATCAAGAACGCTCAAAACTCAACAGTAAAAGAAATCCAAATTAGAAATTGTGCAAAAGACATAAACAGAAATTTTATGGAAGAGGATACTGAATGCCAGATAAGCACACGAAAAGATGTTCCATTTTACTAATCAATGAAAATTGAAAGCACAATGAGATATTACTACACACCTATCAGAAAGGCTAACATAAGAAATAGGGACATAACCAAATGTTGGTGAGAATATGGAGAAACTGGATCTCTCCTATGCTGCTCTTTCACATATAAAATAAAAGAGTTCTCTGGAAAATAATGTGGCACTTACAAAACTAAACAGTTACCATACAGCCCAGCAACTGAATTCCTAGGCATTTATTCTAGAAAAATGAAAATTTATGTTCATGTAAAAGCCTATACATGAATGTTCACAGCATCATCATTCATAATAGCCTCAAACTGGAAACAACTCAGATGTCCTTCCATGGGAAAATGATTAAATAAATTATAATACACCCATGCTGGGGAATACTATTTATCAATAAAAAGGAAGGAACTACTGATATGCACAACAACTTGGAAGAAGCCCCAGAGAATTATACAAAGTGGAAGAAAAGGCCAGTGCCCAAACTTTACATTCTGTATGATCCCATTTGTATGACAAAATTATAGAAATGCAGAACAGATTAGTGGTTGCCAGGGGTTGAGGATAGGGGCTGGGGAGAAAGGGATAGGGGTAGGCTCGTGGTGATGGAACTGCCTTCTATCCTGACTGTGGTGGTGGATGTACAAAGCTAACATGTGAAAAACTGCACAGACCTAAATACACATAAACATACACACGTGCACACACCAGTACCAGTAAAACCAACCAGGGGAAATCTGAATACCAATTTTCCAGTTGTGATATTGTACTATATTGTGTAAGATGTTATCATTGGGGGAAACTAGGTAAAGAGTATGTGAGGTGTCTCTATGGTATATCTTACAACTGTGTGTGAATCTACAAAATCTCAAATAAAGTTTAATCTAAAAAATTTATGTGGGCTCGTTCAGAGTGCAGCTGGTATCTCTTTTGGGATGGCAGCCATGGCTGATGAAAAGCCCAAGGAAGGAGTCAAAACTGAGAACAGTGATCATATTAATTTGAAGGTGGCAGGGCAGGATGGTTCTGTGGTGCAGTTTAAGATTAAGAGGCATACACTGCTTAGTAAACTAATGGAAGCCTATTGTGAACGACAGAGTTTGTCAAGAGGTGGATCAGATTCTGATTTGACGGGCAGCCAATCAGTGAAACAGACACACCTGCACAGTTGGAAATGGAGGATACGACCGATGTGTTCCAGCAGCAGACACAGGCGTCTCCTGAAAAGGGAACCTGCTCCTTTCCTTCAGAACTCCGTTCCTCCAGACCAGGAAGACAATCTCCATTAGACATCTGCAATTTGGATCCACCGCATCCTGACTACTACAGTATACTTCTCTCCATTCTTTCATTTTCCCTTTCCACATTCCTTTACTGTACAATACATAAAGTAACTGATGTATGTGTGCAACCATCTGCATTTTTAAAAACTAAATGGCCAATGGTATGTTTTGATC
Organism: Carollia perspicillata; assembly: GCA_004027735.1. NCBI lineage: Eukaryota > Metazoa > Chordata > Mammalia > Chiroptera > Phyllostomidae > Carollia > Carollia perspicillata. The sequence continues at coordinate 50,522 of PVKM010001159.1, forward strand.
GACATCAAGTGGAGATGGGATGGGGAAAAATACAGGTTCTGTGAAAATACCCTTCTCCATTAGTGGCATGCGCATTCACATCACCTCTTATCTTTATATGCCAGTAAGTTATTTTGCTCTCGATGTTAAAAACAAACAAACAAACAACGAACAACCTAAAAATCCTTGCATACCTTGTTTGATTGGAGAAATTTAATGTTTTTCATTTATCATTGTAAAACCAAGGACAATTTTATAACTCTTTATACATAGCTGTTACATGTAGAGCAATCTGTCTTTAGGTAGGGATAAACTATTCTAAAAGAAATGAATCCTAGATAGTTTTCCCTTCCAGTCAAGCATCTTGTTTAAATAAACTTCTTGTTTAAAATGAAAAACAAAATTCATGTAATTCATGTTTGGTTATATATTTATCATTTATTTCTGTAAGCACTTACTGAGTTGCCCCATGTATAAGGCATTCCTCGTGTGCTGGTGGGGTGGGAGTGGGAAGTTACGGGGTCAGCAGTCTATCAAAGGGTTTCAAATAGAGACCCTACCTTCATGGATGTCACAAATGTAATTACATAGATGTTTTTGTGGTTATTTTTTAAAATGTATGTGTCCTCCACTAGAAGAGAGCAGAGACTGTGACTGTTTTAATTACTGTCTATCTCCAGTGCCAAACAATATCTGGAACACAGTAACTTTTCAATAAATGAAACAATCAATCAATAGAAAGGGTGATAAATACCACCAAATACAATGCTGTACAAAAAATAATGACATAATGAAAAGTGCCTATGAAAACAAAGGAGGGAATAATTAGCATTGTTGGGGGAACTGGAGAAAAGCTTCAAAGATGTGATCTTTCAGCTGAGATGAGATGGGGGAAGAGGAGAAATACCATTCCAAGCAGAGGGAATAGAGGATCCAAAAGCACAATGGTACAGGAAAGGCGCAGGATTCCATGGGACCAGCAAAGAGTTTGTCTCGTGTGTGAGCCTATAGTCCTCTATTGGGAGAGCCAAAAAAAAGGACGAAGCTAGAAATCTGATTGTGGATGCTTCACTAAGGCAGTTCGGACTTTCGCAGGAACAATGTGGTGACACTGGAGTTTTTAAAGCCAGTGAATGATGATCAGATTTGTCTTTTAGAAAGTTAACTCTGAAGACAGTGAGAAGTATAAACAACAGGGAGGAAAAAGAAAAGCTGAGAAACCAAGATAAGGGCTTGAAGAGAATGAAAAGTCTGGTCCTCGTAATATTCAATTTGCCAGAAAACTCACTTCCCAAATGTACTGCATTTGTGGAAGTTAGGTGTTATAACTACTGGCCTGAATGGTTTATAATGCTGTTACCTTTAAAAATATGTGTAATGAATCATATCGTAGGGCTGTGAAGTATAGACATTTATTAGGCATTTTCATTGCTCTTTTCTGTAGTCTTCTGATACAAGCATGCTATTTTAGGTTGGTTTTTAATTTGAAATTCTCCTTTTCTCAATTTTTAAAATTTTGAAATAATAACTATTCTTCATACTTCACAAAATCTTGGATGTTGTGGTCAATTTGTTAATATTTTGACCATCAAGAATGAGCACTTCCACACACTACTCATGCTATTAAAGAATTGAACTTATATCTCTTAAAACACAAAATAACCATTTTAGCAACAAGTTAGAGCTTCAGTAACTAAAATACTCATCTTTGGAGAAAATATGTTATAAATATGAATTATGGACAATAACTAGAGCACTTTCCATACATTTTCTGTGCACATATACATGTATTATTTGTGATAAACTACAGATACAACTGAATAGTATCTCTCTAATGGAATGATAGCTTGGCCGAATCCTCCCTCCCCTCTCTCCCCTTCCCGAAACAGAGAAAATTCTCTGCCATGTTAAAGAAGGGAGAAGAGCAAAAGAGTTAAATATAATCCTTCTGGGCACAATGACGTAACTTTATTCCCCTTGTTTTCTGTTTCTACCGTGTGACAATTTTAACAGGTCTTTTCTAACACCGAAGTGAGCATTAGGAGTATGGACTATGAGAAGAGAATGGCGAGGTGTGGCAATTATTTTAGGTAATGGTTTTATTTTATAAGGAATACAGACATTTAAGTTGTTTTGTATATAAAAACCCATAGATGAGTATTAAATGTAATCTTTTGAATTTTTTATTATAGAAAATGCCAAACATAAAGAAAAGTTGATACAACAGTATAATGAACCCCCTCGTGTTCAGCTTTAACTGATCCGTTCATGGTGCATTCACTTCCCCATTATGGCCTCCATCATTCTGAAACATATACCATTTCATCTATAAATATTTCAGACTGTGTGTCTACAATAACTGTTTAAAAGTATATAATAATGCCCTGACTGGTGTGGCTCAGTGGACTAAATGCCAGCTTGCAATCCAAAGGTTCACTGGTTCGATTCTCAGTCAGGGTACATGCCTGGGTTGCAGGCTAGGTCCCCAGTAGAAGGTGTGTGAGAGGCAACCACACATTGATGTTTCTCTCCCTTTCTTTCTCCCTCTGTCCCCCTCTCTCTAAAAAAAGAAATACAAATTAAAAAAAAATATATGTATTAATAACTATACCATTAGTATACCTAAAATGTAACCAAACAACTTTAATGTCCTAGAATATAAGGTCAAATTTTAAAATTTCACCAATTACCTCATAAACTTTTAAAAATTCTGTACAAGTCCAAATTGGGTCTAAATGTTGTGGTTAGTTATCTGTCCAAAATTTACTTCAGTGGAAATAATTTAATATGCTTAAAAGTTAACTTACCAGTTTCAATGAATTTAAATAATTAAATTTAATATAAAAGAAGTGAATAACCAGAGTAAGTCACCCTAGCAGGGAAATGTTGATACATATGGTCAAACTATGAAAACCAAGGAAAAAAAGTAGGGGAAGAGGCTTGATTTTATTTTTGTGTGTTTTCAAAACACTTCCCTCTTTGCTCACAGTTCTAACTATAAAACTGCCCATAATAATAGCTCTATAATGAGAGTTTATTGAGAAAATCCACTAAACCATGCTAACAAAACTCTTTTATAATCTTTCGCTTGCTTGTTTTAACATTTTCACTATTTTATTTTGGCCGAATACTTCCTCCTTAATTTGAAATTAGCTTGACATCATAGGATTCCGGAGTTGGGAGGGGTCATGTGGCTTCCTCATCTCAGAGACTAGGCAGCTTTGAAAATATTATAACACTGGTGTGTCTAGTGAGACAGTTAGCATGAGGACTCAATCTGTTGACAGTTTAGACTATATTCTAATTTGTTAACAGACACTACTATGTAAATATGATCAGTGAAAGTTTTATTAGCATGGCATCAAATAACTTTGAATTTTATCCTTTATAAAGCTTGGTAAAGTTAATATTTTCTGAGTTGAAAAGATCTTGTTACACAAGAATGAAAGAAGCACATTTAGTTCAAGATATGAAATAATAAAAGTTAGAACTTATCACCTACAGTATTCTTTAGAAACTAACAAGTAAATGCCGGACGCTTTACTCACATATTATAACAACGTTATAAGCTTGTGTACTATCAATAAACAAAACATGCACTATGAAATACCTGATGGTACTCTGTTGTGAGACATCACAAATTAGAAATTATTAGGTCTTCTGAAATTTGCATATTAAGTTCTAATAGTGTTTCTCAGGTTTAGAAAAAATTAAACAGTGGTTCCTTCCATAGCCATTGGTAAAGTCTAGATAGCCTTACTGTGCAGTAAAGTTACTAATCAAAAGCAAAAATTTGTTATGGAAACTTAGGAGTCTCAGTGCACTTCATGCATATGACAGTTTACATTACACCTAGAACTTGCTAGAACTTAAATGGCCAGTAAAGTAATTAAAAATATTTATAGAGTGTTTGATATAAAAACTTCATAGTGTCAGGGAACTATATTAGCAAGCAGTCGAATAAAATGGCAGAACGATACCAAATGAAATCATTAATATATTTAGTTTAAAAGAAATACTTAAAGACAATAATTTGAAGATGGAAATTGTTGAGATTTAGTGTTTTCTTTAAACTCAGAGAGTCTTATAAAAATTTGCCAGAACTTAATTGTCCCAAGTTCTACAACATAAGAAACCCTTTCAAATTTAGAGCATTGACAATGGACTGACTTCTACTCCGTTTATTTTTTTTTTAAGTTTTATTTATTTATTTATAAAAATATTGTATTTATTTATTTTTAGGGAGAGGGGAAGAGAAGGAGAAAGAGTGAGACAGAAACATCAATGTGTGGTTGCCTCTCATGTATCCCCTACTGGGGACCTGGTCTGCAACCCAGGCATGTACCCTGACTGGGGAATTGAACCAGCAACCCTTTGCTTCACAGACCAGTGCTCAATCCACTGAGCTACACCAGCCAGGGCTATTTATTTACTTTTAGAGAGAGGAAGGAAAGGAGAAAGAGAAGGAGAGAAACATCAATGTGTGGTTGCCTCTCATGTATCCCCTACTGGGGACCTGGTCTGCAAACCAGGCATGTGCCCTGACTAGGAATCGAACCAGCAACACTTTGGTTTGCAGGCCAGCATGCAATCCACTGAGCCACACCAGCCAGGTCTATTTTTATTATTTATATTGACTTTACTCATTTCCCCTCGGGGTCCCTAATGTACCAACTGTCCTTTATCTTGTGTACATCCCAACATTTTTTTCTGACTTACCAAAATACAAAAATTCAAGCTCTTAATTCTTTAACAACAAAGTAAGAGAAGGTGTCATAATAAATATAATCCACTAGATTCAGAAAGGCAATTAGAGAGTTGATTTGTTCGTTATACAGAAATGCAGGTGTAAATCTCTTAATAAACAGAAGAGATGGAATACCTCATCCCAACACAACCATCCATCTTACCTGGCTCACAAGGGAGCAGCAGTGTTCACATCAACAGTATCTATTCATTCCTTGACAATGATGGAAATCCCATCTAAGAAATGTGGTATCAGCACTACCACTTTACCATATGTTCAATAATACGAAAGATATGTGGCAATTAGAACTTTTTGATCTCACAGTATCCTGTTGTTTTTTTAATCATCTCTCTCTCCTCACGATACATATTAGAAACTAATGGAAGGAATTTAGCTAAAAGTAATAAAAATAAATAAGGCTCCTTCTTAACTAATAAATAAATTATGATCAATTAAAAATACTATTAATACTATTAACAGTATTATAGCTTTAAAAATAATAGTAGGTTATATTTTGCATACTTAATACTATTTATTTCTCTTTCTGTCATGCTTTTTAAAAAAGTCTGAAGCCCCCTGTTATATTTACATTTTATTATTTTAGTCCTTCTTTGAGTCATTCAGTATATATCCCCTAGTCAACTTGCTCTTGTTAATACCCCTTCACCTTGTCAAGGATAATTAGAATTTTAATTTGTTTTTCTAAGATGTGAGCCAGTAAAGGATCACTTAGAAAATTTTGTAAGCTTAGCTTACTCAATCACCTAGTCATTAAATGATTTAAGCCTATTAAATCATATCTGCTTTTTGAAAGCAGCTTCTAAACTTGTACTAATTCATATTTACTGTAGTGATATAAATTTGAAGGAAAATTTCTACTAAGATGAGAATGAAAACATGTATTTTTTAAGGTCAGATCAGGGTAAAATTTTTTAAATAATACAAAACAGAAAAAAATAAATTAAAGAGGCTGAAATATAACCTTTATAATAGTGGACAAGAAATATTCATTAATTAAATTACTGTAATAATTAGTTACTTAGGACAAATTCAAAGTCTCTCCCCTCTTAATGATGATTTTCAAAAGCTCGAAAACTAAGAAGTGAAGTGCAAAACTTGAACAGAAGAATCTTGAATAGGCAGGAATGTAAGAGGAAGGAAGGCTGAGGGTAGCCTGGGGGAAGAGGGGGAGCTGGAGTTCCTCTGGAGCAGATGAAGGCCAAGGACAAGAGCCATGTGTTTAGGAAGATAAGTGTGCAACCTTTTTAGCTCTTGTCATTTCACAGAATTGTCAGACACTACTAACTTGTGTTTCTGGTTGATGGGGAGGAAGGGGATAGATCCTTAAGCAAATGGGAGGCTTTGTTGAGACATACAGTATAATAATGCTATTCACTCACCCTATTTGAAAGAAAAAATTAAATCATGCTTTTGGAAACCAAGTTCTTATGGTTTACCTGCTGTAGAATCTCCTGTGACGGGAAAGAAACCTGGAGTTGTGCTGGACATAAAATAACTAAGAAGCTATTTAGAATAATTTGTAAGAATAAAAACTAAGAAAAAACAGCTACCTTGAATATAATAATGCTGGCTTGAAAATGATGTGGAAGCAGTATATTCAGAAATAGAAATATGGGTACTTGTTAATATGATATAATGATATATTGCTAAAGTTAAAAAACACCTTATAAAATAATACATGCACTATAGCCTTCCTAATTACTATTTTTGAAAAAGGTCTAAAACAATATCTGCCCTGGCTGGTGTGGCTCCGTGGATCGAGTGCTGGCCTGTGAACCAAAAAGCCGCCCGTTCGATTCCCAGTCAGGGCACATGCCTGGGTTGTGGGCCAGGTCCCCAGTAGGGGCCGCGTGAGAGGCAACCACACATTGATGTTTCTCTTCCTCTCTTTTTCCCTCCCTTCCCCTCTCTCTAAAAATAAATAAAATCTTTTAAAAAATCAGAGTATATTAGGTATAGAACAGTGATTCTATATGTGCCACAAGAATTTTTAAAACATGAAATACCTGACCATGTAGTCAGGGACACTGACCTCTTTCCCCTCAAATTGTCAAATAAAAGAAAATGATCATAGCCAATACAAGAATAGCCATTCGGTGTGAATGAATCAAAATTATACCTATTTTTGTCAGTTTGGCAAAAATATATATGTATTTTTGGTGTGCTGCAGAATTTTAGTAATTAGTTTATGTGTGCCATGAGATGAAAAAGGTTGAAAAGTGCTAGCACAGAAACTTTTATTTTCTTCTAATTACTCACCTGTATTTTCTATCAGTTAAAACAAAAAGCATATATTACTTAACAGTTGTTAAACATTATATAAGAGCTGTCTTGGGTCAAGGGCTTCCTACCATTTTGTGTGGACAAGGAGAAAACATTAAAAGGAATGAAGGTTGCTGGCCAGGTGGCTCAGTTGGTTGGAGTGTTGTCCTGTACCCAGAAGGCTGTGACTTTGAGGCAACTGATCATTGTTTTTCTCTGTCTCTCTCTCTCTTTTTCTTTCTCTCTCTCTAAAAATCAATAAACATATCCTCAGGGTGAGGATTAAAAAAAAAGGAATGAAGGAGATCTTTGCTTCCGTATCTGCTTATTTATCAACAAATGTTCTTGCTAGGAACTATCAACACCAGAACAAATAAAGAACTGATTTTGCCACATCTTAGAAAACGAAATTTATAATTTCGAAGTCACAGGTATTCACGATCATTATTTTTAACTTTATAAATATTTTGCAGAATAAAATGTCTCCACAGTGCTTGCTATACTACAGAATGGATCAGTAAAAAAATTCCTATTCTATAGAAAATATATTAATATTGGTTTTGGGCATCTTTTTAGAGAGAATAAAACATTTACATAAAAATTTCAAACTAAGGATAACAGGCTACTTTTTAAAGAAAACACTGTACTTGAGTTTCTACTATTATTAGTACTCAAAATACACAGCTTGAATAAATAGCAGGAATAAAATGGACTCAACAGGCCTAACTGGTAGTCTATACACAGCATCATGTAACTATGCTTTGGGGAGGAAAATGTATTTAAAGCATAAACAAAGACATGTCCAATATACAGCTAAAATAAAAACATTTATATAAGCTAAAAACACAGAATTCAATCTTTCTACATACGCCTGAGATAATTCAAGGTGTCTTCTAATTCAAATGAGTCAGTGTAGTACTTCTAATAAACAATAATACTATAAATTCTGGGTGGAGGCCATTCAGTGTAAGCTTCCTCGATTTTGCTCCATCCCACTTGACAATTTCTCTGTGCACTCACCTGTCTTCATCCTTCAGTCTTCCTTTGTCAGGTTCACTATCTCTCCCCAACACCACCAAAAAAAAAAGTCTTCTCTATCCTACTACCTTCCCATTTCACTCTTTCACTTCTCTCATTTTTCTTACATTTTCCATTGCCATGCACTGATTTTTTTCCCCCTACAATATGTGCCAGGTATCATTTATTGAGGGGAGCCTCCCTAACAGGAAGAGGCCCTAGGACTATTAAACCCACTAGTTCCAACCTCCTAATCTCCAAATCCAATAGGATTCTTCTCAGGCTGTATCTATCCTTCCATAACCCATACTGAGCATCTCCTAACAGGGCTCTTGTTTCTTGGTTTGTGTGGTTTCTTGGTTCGTATGAGTTCCCATCCCACCCACATCTCCTGGCTTGTCCTCCTCCTCTCACCATGTAATGCAAGGGTCTGTGCTGGGCCTCTTCTCTTTCCTCTACACCTACTCTTATTTATCTGAATCATTCTTGTGTTTTCAGCTACCTCTCCCAAGCTGCTAATGCCCTCAATAAACCTCTCACAAGCTGCTTTTCTTCTTTCCCTTGAAGCTGTACTAGTTCCAGACCTCATCACCAGTCCAAGTTCTCATCCCCTATCTCTTTCTTCCTTTAAGTCGTTACACAAACCATTGATGGAATAATCTTCTCAAAGGCTCTGATGACATCAGTCTCTTCTGTTCAAACACCTTAAATGGTACGCCACTATCTACTGCTTAAAGTTCAAACCTCTTGTTCTGTGATTTGAGGGCCTTTGATTTGCCACTATCCTTTAGTATCCTGTACTTTGCTCACAATGTCTGAGTCAGGCTAAGAAACACATTGATTACATTCCACCATACCCACTGAAAAGTTTCCCAGTGCTCAAGACTCAGCTCAAAATCTATCTCCAGGTTACCCCATCTTCCTGGTACAGAAGTAACCTCTTCCTTCTTTATGTATAGAGAACACTTAACAACATGGTACAGGATCGATGCCATTCTGCCTTGCTGACGGACATGGCATTTCTTAACTCCATTATCTGACTATGACTAGCAGTAGGAATATTATTTTTTGGTCTTCTATAGTGTCTTGAATGCAGTAAGCAGTGTTGAACTCAGATTATATTCATTTAAAATTAGAGGCTACTTGTCTAGGAGCTGAGTTAAAGTCTGCCTCTGCCTTATTTCTGAAGAAAAAACCTGGGAAACAAACTAGGTAAATAAATAATAGTGCAGGTGGGGAGCTGAGTAAATGACTGAAAAAATCATTTCAAAACTCCTGGATTTGAATTACTTTATGAAAATAATTATAAGCAATTCTACTCCTAGCTGTATAGTTAGGAGAATTGAAAACATATGTTCACATGAAAAGTTGTATGTGAATGTTAAAAGCAACATTATTCCTAACAGCCAAAAAATGGACTAAGTCAAATGCCCATCAACTGATAAATGTATAAGCAAAATGTGGAATATCCATAGAATGAAATGTTATTCATAAAAAAGAATAAAGCATTAATACATGCTAATAAGACCTGGAAATTTCAAACACTAGACATCTATTCACAAAGCATAAAATCTTTTACAAGTACTGTACAAGTAGTTTCACTGTTTTGTTTAGTGAATTTGAGGCAGGTGCCCCCAAATTTCCTTACCTGCTTTGTTAACACAGCCCTATGAATATCTGCTCATGTAAAAGTTAGTTGCTTTTCAATATACAAACAAAGTTAACCGACCCATTATAGGAGATGAGCCCTCCAGAGGCTAAAATAATGAGCACAGAAAAATATTCTTTATATTCAAATATATATTATTTATTGCCTGGTTCTGCAAGGGGGTGAAAAACCCCTTCCAAGAACCCAGCTTGTTTTTTTTTTTAGCTGATATAAAATCTTGAGATGTAGTCCTGACTGTATCCGATAGTGATCCAGTCAGAAGAAAACAAACTCTATTGAGGAAATGAACTAAGAAATCAGCACCCTGCCACCTTGCTTTCCTGAGTTGTGCTATCAAATTGGGAGGAAATTCTCTGCAGTAAAAAAGAAAGAGAAAAATGTTGCTAAAGCTAAATTTGGCAGATTAATTTTTTTGACTAATAATTATTTCAATCTAGAGTCAATTTGTCCCCTGCTTCCCCTCTCCCTTTAAAATGGGTGGTAAGTACGTTATGTAGTAAGGGGAGTGCCCCCATGGTATTTTCTAAATACTTCTATTATTATAACAACTGTTCTGTTATTTATATGTGATTGTGTGTATGGTTTTATATCTCTTCCTGTGACCATTTTCTGATAGAGCTCTGAATAAACTGAAATGTCCAAAAACAGCAAAAACAGACGTATCACTCACTGAACTCTTCCTCTGCAATGTGTGGCCACATTTGCGCTTTGTCTACGTAATCTCACTGAATCCTCACAATAATCTTTTGAGGTGGGTATGCCCATTTTACAGGCAAAGAAACTGCAGCTTTAGGAGTTAACGGATTTGTACAAGGTCGCAAAGCTAGTGAGCTCGTAGGTGGCAGACATGTCCATGTAACATGCTCTTGTTACTCACTAGATTATACTGCTAACCGCAAACATATGTGACTGAAATGAAAAGTCAAAGATAGAAGGGACCTGGGCATGCTACTCACTGTGTGAAAAGGTAAGCAGAGCATCAATTCTACGAACTGTGTCAGTGATACAAATGGGTGGATCCCTAGACAATGTCTAATCTCTCCTTAGAGTACTGAAAACACTGGGCTCTATGCCTGAAGGAGAATGGGATACCGCTGTGAAATGAGAATTAACTGTCCCTTCCTTTAGTAGGATACTTACATTACATTACTATTTGATGGTATCCACAGGATCTCAACTTGGTCCCATTTTAAAAAGTGCTCCTACTTAGGTACATCAGCCAGGTCAAGAATAACTAGGCTGGCTGGTGACATGGAAATGTTTAAAAAAGTAATTTTCATAGAATATCCAATGATCTGAGCAAACTATGTAACTCCCACCAGTGACCCTGAAATAGAAACTAACCTCTTAAAGTTATTTCTCAGTACATAAAATACATTCATAAGACACTTCTAAAAATAACTCTCCACTGTAATTCCCTCCTTACGCATCTGGTCAGAGATGTCATATTTCCTCCACAAAGCTTCCTTTTATGTTGCAACAGTGAAAATCTCAATTTCAAACTGAACCAGAACAATCGAGAATTACAAACTCTCTCACAAGGCATGATCGTTTTTATTAGTATTTTATATAAATTATCTAAAAATAATGGGACATATTACATTGTAACTGCAATATTTTTAACTGGAAAATAAAGCAGTTTCAGTTGGAAGTTCTGTCTCTGCTCACCCCTTTTATTTCTGCTAACACATGGTCCACCACGAAAGGGTCAGTGGGATCTTTGCAGACTGTAGATAAGGAATATGACCATGGGAAACTGAAGAACAGAGCATTAACCACATGTCAAGTAATTCGGAAGTTTAAAATTTGTCATCTGTATATGAAACCAGCAAACGGTTATATAATTGGTTTACTTATAACTGGTTAAATAAACATCCTATTAAATAAATGAATAGGCTGTAGTTGGTAACTTCCACTTTTCCCTCCAACTGGTGGTGTTTTGGCAGGCAGCCACATAATCTGCAATAATCTGTCACTGCTCTGAAGACTCACCCACTTCCTCTGCCCCACCCCATTCAAACTGTGACTGGGATACAAACGGCATGCTAACAGAACATTCAGACAGTCATAAAAGGCCTCCCTATCTATAAAAACTCAAATTTGCATAATTTGTACTTTTAAGTATTTAATATTCATAAATTTAAAAAAAACTGTGTAATATCACATTTCAAAGATTACTTGAACGATTTAATTTCCTTTTTTATATTTTAGAAAGAACACAGCCCCCAAATCAGTAAGATCCACTGCACTGCTTCTAGAATGAAAATGCACCCTAGGTACAGTGATAAGACTTTAATTTACACATTAACATGTAGAATGTTAGGAGTTTGGAAGTGAGAGTTACACGCATTTCATTTAAACCTTGCTCCAAGAGCCTGGTCAAGTTGGTAAGGAAACTATTAAGGTAGCTTTCCTGGTTTACAGAATATTTTGCATTAACTTTTTAACATACAAACTACGACATGTTAAATTAAAAAAGCTACTTACTTTCCTACTTCATCTAATTCAACATGGTCTAGAGTAGTCCCATAAATTTTTACCTTATGGCTAAGATATTTTAAAAAGTATTTTAGTAAGTAACTAAGCTCATGAACTAAAACAAAAAAATTTACAAAACAAAGTAAATGTGATCAAGTATTCTGACTTTCCTGTCCCTAAATTTGATATTATGTTCAAGAAATTACTCTGGTGTCTCTCCTATTTTCCCAAGGGAATATGGAAGGTAATTTTGTTAGATCTCTAGGATGAATAGTACGGCATTTTGAGTTGCTTAATTTTGAAATATTGTTTTACAGTAATAATATAATCACTAGAATAAACTGCATCCATTTAATAAACATGGCCTTTAGTATATTTAAAATTTAAAAGACTTCTGACAAGATTTTGATATTTTATTTGCAACTCAGTATTTACCTTGCTTATCCAGGAGAAAAAAAAAATCAAACAATTTTTGAAAAAAAATTCTATCGTTATTTATTTGTAGAGTATCAAACTACAAGTTAAAATAAATAGAGCATATGAATCCAGTGACTTTTGAGGTTGATTACTCTCAGCTGGACTTTGAGCTAAGGCCATAAATATTCACATGACATTCTACAAAGAGTTCATTAGCAATATTTAGACATGAACCATATTTATAATAAAATACTAAATGTAAAACAAAACACCAAGCTTACAGTAGATCTTCTCAAACGCATGTCCTACATTTCCAACCCAACATACAAAAGACTTTAAAAAATTCTTTATTTAGCGATGGCAATAATAAGATTGCCCCAGAGGTGGCTTTCTTTAAAAGCTGCCTCTTAATCACTTAGAGAAGTTAAAACTGAACTCAAGTGGTAAGAACAACACCATGCTATCAGCACCTTCATCCCGAGAAAGGAAGTTATTACAGACAGTTTTATAAATGAGGCTCACAGAGAGTACTTCCTGGTCAGGCAGTTAACGGCAACAGCATTTTATACAGCTTTACATTTCGACATTTTGAAAAGAATGTTCTAAAAACTCTTCCTGATTTTCTTCCCACCAGTTCGTACAAAAGAGGTAAACTTGCTCAAGCTAAACAAATGTCTTGTAAAAATCTGCAAACCTTCACCAATGCCTACCGTTATGGAATCATGTAAGTATTAGAACTGATTATTATTATTGACAATGATACAGCTTAAATTTTAATTTTGCATTTATTTTACAGTCATGTCCCCCTCTACTGCCCCCCATTTCCACCCTGGGCTAGAATGAGGTTTCCCAGGACACATTAGAAGGTAAAAGAAAGAACTTAGTTAAAGGAGGATAACTTACCAATTCCTTGACAACGAAGAAAATGCAAATAATTCACATTTTAATTTTCAATTTTAAAGTTAATTCTCTTTTAAACATATGTATATATACATATAAAAAAACAAGAAACTGTACACTCCCTTAGTAAGGAACTGCAGATAAAAACAGCGTGACCTGGCTGCCACACGCTACCAGCGGTATTGCAAGTTTAAGTATTTCCTGTTACAACTCCCATTGGTTCCCACAGGTACAAGTGGCTATGGGTGTTGCCAATTCACCCCTCCTTTTTTAAGTGAACCACTAAAGGAAATTTCAGGTTGGCACAATCAATGCTAAGAACTATTAGAGCAAAACTACCTTGGGCTAATACCAAGAGCCTTCCAAACTAGGTTGATTGTTATTTAATAATTACCTAATTCAAAGGAGCTGGAGAAAATTTATTTTGACAGACTTTCATGATTTTTTCTAAGATGCACTGCTATTAAGAATGTATGTGACTTCCGTCAGCAAATATGTATTCATTGCTTTCTCAGTCTAAAGCACTGTCTTAGGCACTAGGAATATAGTAATGAACACTGCAGATCAAGTCCCTGTGGTCATTCACACACTATCTAGCAGGCTTTTGATGATTTCATATACATATAATGAAAAAACTTCCATAAGGGCAGAGACCAGGGAAATCTGTATGGGATTTTGGAAGTCAATTGTAGTGCCCAATACTGAAAGGCACTGTAAAGGATACCACCTTAAACCTAAAAGAACTTTTCCAGAACATAGTACATCAAAGTAGGCGTTTTTATGTTTTTAATGTTTCAAGGAGGCTTATGTTGGAGGCAATGGCGTATGTTCCAGCAGGGAAAAGGAAAAACTTCTCACTATGAGTCACCAGTGACTAAGTTCTTTTAATTCAGGCTTAAAACACATTTCAAACCCAATTACTTGAACATGCAGAAGAATGATAACCCCAAATTAACAGCTGAAGGTTGATGTGACCTATTTTCAGGGTTAATTTCAGCATCTAAGAAAAACAAGTGAAGTGCTTTGAATGGGGTAATGCTCCTCTACTGAATTTTATTATAATTTTGGTCTTATTAGTCTTTAATGCCTATGGGTCAAGTCAGCAAGCTTCCATTAGATTTTGTTAAAATGAACAGTTTTCTTACATTTTAGCCAGAGTGAGACACAATCATCCTTGGATATATGGTGTGGTGGCAGGAATGGCTTTTATATGCACTCAATAAAAACAAATATATAGTACATTCAAGGCTGCTCAAAGAAAAATGTGAAACCCAGAGAGTAAAATGTACAGATAAACTCTGCTCTTCCAGTTTTTCTATACTTGACCTTCTTAGGATTTTACTTCCTTATGCTTAAAATAAAACCTTTTTAGCCAACAAAATAAAGAAATTCCAAAGGCCAAATTTATCTAGCTAGTCATTCAACAAATATTTATTGAGCACTTACTACTCGTTAGGCATTGTTCTATGAGCTGGGGATACAGCAATGAATAAAACAAAAATCTCTGCTTTCGTAGACCCTAAATTCTAACATAGGGATATAAGACAACCAAATGCATAAAATATAAATTATACGTTATGTAAGAAGGTAGTAAGCACTATGGAAAAGAATATAACATGAAGGGGAGGAATAACAATAAGTTTATCTGTTTACAGCTGCAAATTGCTTATATCACAAAAAAAACTTTGCTTTGAAGACCAGAGTGTAAGAGCCCTCCCAGACTCAACTTCTAACTCAAGGGAACAACCGCCTTCTGTTGCAAATGACGGAGAATCTTATTTAATTTGTTGCTAATACCTGGAGAAAAGAAAACAAACTTTCAAAGACCTGAAGTTAGAACCCATTCCTTATTGATAAAACCATCACATAAGGAAACAAAACTAATCCCGAACACTCAGAGTCAAAGGTCACTTTAAGAAATATTATTGATTTTAGTATATGTGCTGCCAAAGGGAGCACAGGAAATACTGTAATTCCGAGTAAGAACATAATAATTCCCATATACTTGTTACCACTAGCATTGAATTGACCAACAGTGAGGTTCAGAAGTGAATTTTTAAAAAATCCTCAAGAGAAGATATGTTTATTGATTTGATGGAGGGAGGGAAGGAGAGAGAGAAGGGGAAGGGGGAGGAGGAGGGGAAGAGATGAGACAGCAATGTGAGAGGGCAACATCAATTAGTTGCCTCAAATATGTGCCCGCACAGGGGATCAAATACAAAACATAGGTATGTGCCCTGACTGTGGATGGAACATGCAAGCCTTTAGTGGTGTATGTGAGGATGCTCCAACTCCATCCAATTGAGTCAATTGGCCTTGGCCGGAAGTGCGTTCTTCACTTTGGAATTATCCCTGTTTTCTGTACTAGCAGCAATAACTATATTGAAATATTATCTTTGAACCTAAAATAAGCATTTAAATTCAATACAGTTCAACAAATATTTATTGAGCAGATACTAACTATAACACACTTGATTACATGTATAAGACACTGTCCTTTTAAAACCAAGAAGATGGACATCTAGGAAGCATAAGACAAATACAAACCCTATAATGTTATATCAGAGAGAATATTAGTGCACTAAGAAAACATACAAAGCAAACATTGAGGAAATTCAAAGCAGAGAGTTGGCAGGAGAATGAGAGAATGCCTTTTGAAAGGTAACATTGGAGGCAGGTCTGAAAAATGAGGAACAGAAGGCATTCTAGAGGGAAAAATGGCAGGAACAAAGAAATATAGATGTGTAATCTGTATATTTATACGGATTATGGGCAATAGGAACCTAGAAACAGATCGCTAAATCTGTACTGACTCAGTAGGCCATGGGGGATTATTAAAGGTTTTAAACATGAGAGTGACAAATTCAGAGTTGTATCTAAGGGAGCAACTGCATATATGTAGGGAAGATGAAAAAGGAGACTGAAAAATTGTCACAGTACTTCGTCCCTAGCACCTTATTAAGGTCCTCATTAGCTCCTTCTTGGACCATTGAGAGGTATAAAGTAGAAAGAATACTGAGTTGAAAAACCAAACTCAGTTGGATGGAGTGATTGATGCCATTGTCCGCGCGACCTTGGGAAGTCACTGACTCTCACTTCTCAATTTACCTATGTGTGAATCTACTAATTATCCCTTTTTTTCAGTCAGGAGCCATGAATTTCAGCAAATGATTAGATACCGGGAGTAGAAAAAAACCCAGCAATAAAAAATTGTTTCAAGTGATTAAAATAATAAGCAGCTACCATTTGTTACACACTTCTTATGCGTTTGTCACTGTGCTTGGCACTTTACATAAATTGCTTCATTTATTCCTTAGGAGAATCCCATGAGGTATGTATTATTATTTTACAGATAAGAGAATTGAGAACTTTACGACTTAAGTGATGTATCCAGTGCCAGCCAGCTGGCATAGTGACAAAGCCAAAATAGGTGCATGGGTTATCTCTGAGGCTAAGGCCCTTCCGCCTTCCAATACAGTGTTCTGTTTCTTATATGGTGCATAAATAAGGCCAACATTTGTTCTTGTGTTCCAAACAAATCGTTCTCTCTTTTGCCACCCTTTTTATATACAAAAAGATCTCACTGAGGATAGGAACAAAGTGTGGACATAACCTACTTTTTTTGTTGATCATTAGTTCATTCACTCTTTTAATGCATATTTATTGAGCATCCTTCATACTTTATGCCTGATACTATACCTGGCCGGGAAAATGCAAAGGTGAACAAGACCCATCTCTGCCTCAAAGTGCTTATAAGCTAGTAAAAGGCAAACATATGAAAATAAGGAACAGTGAAAGAAGTGAATCTTTTGCACAAGAGACAATGGAAACATAAAGGTATATGGAGCAAAATATTGTAATTTTGTATTCCAGCTATTAAATCTTGGATCATTTAAAATTTATATTCATGTGGTTTTGGGAAATATTTGTGTATTTACACACACACACCCTTCAATAAGTAAAGGCCAATGTTCACACAGTGGAAGGAAAATTAGCCATGAACTATGATTCTCTTTTGTGTGCCTACTGCCAAGACTCACTAGGTGATTAATTTATGTAAGAGAGCATGCTGCGTTGATTAGTGTCATATATTGTAACGGGTAAATAAAATGTGTTTGGACTGTCATAGCCTTGATTGCTATGGATACAAGCCAGTGTCATTAGACAGAAAGTGAAACATACTCCACAAAAATAAATATATACAAGTCCTGGTTTGATCTAGAAATCAAAAGTTATACCACTATCCATCAAAGACAGTGGAAGAAAGTAAAATTGAACTCCTTCAATGAGTACTTTGATAATTGACTACTTAAATATTAAGCATATCAAAGCATACAATATGGAGTTGATTGTACTATACATCGTTTCTCTGAGGCCAAAGGTGAAGTGAAAGGGCCCAAAACACTAGACTCCAGCTTACAAATTCCAGCTTGGGAGCTAAAGACATGTGGGCCACATCGCTTTGTTTAATGGGAGTAGGTTTTGCTAGGTATAAAATGCTTATTCCAAGCCATCTTCCTTTTCTCACTCACTCTGGGGATGAAAAATGTGTATTTGTGAGATAGCTGACAATGATTAGGGGGCTGTCCTGTGTTAACAAATCAAGAAACTGACCCTTTAGTCTTTCTGTTGGAATACAGAAATATCTTAAGAAAGACTTAAAATATATTTCAATGCCTCTAACAAATCTCAAGTAGGAAAAAAAATTATGTCGATTTACACAGTATTAGGTTAACTTTAATAACATATGTATAAATGAAATCATAACATTTATCAGTTTGATTCCTACTGGTTATCCTAAAAATTCTAAATAGTTGTTTTTAATTTGGGGACCATAGCTTAGAAATGAGTTAGATCACAGTTTGGCCTATAAATGAAAATATATAATCTATAATTATAGGTAGCTGGATATCACTTATTATTATTATTTTTTTTACTAAGCTGAGTCTGAGTTTAAGAAACAGTAACAAAATTTTAATATAGCCCCATAAATAATGAAGCGACCAATCAAATTGCTAAATATAAGGCTGAATAACTACAAACTAAACTCCCTATGGTGAAATGCAATTAGTTACACTACTTTGCAACTCAAAACTACTAATTCAAAACGATTCTCTGATTGACGGGAATCTCTCATTGAAAAATGAAAAGAAATCTGAAAATGTCAGATTTCTCTCAGGAGAGTCACGCAACACTTTTAAACGGACTTTGTTTTCTTTTTAGAGGGGGAGGGAAGGAACAAAGAGTGGAGGAAAAGATTATAAAAAAAAAGGCTTTAAAACAAGGACTTGAAAATAAAAGTACTGACAGTTTTCATTCCTTCTCCTATACTACTGAAACCACCAAGTCTGAACCCTGGCAAGAGATGAGAACTTTTTTTCAAATTGGCTTAAATAGTAAACCAAATTAGATATCAAGGTAGACTCTGATATTATAATGGTTTGACTGTATACGACTCCAGTGGTAAAGAAGGTATAAAATGGGTTATTGTGTTGCTGGGCAGTACTTGCATCCTGCTAAACTAATAGTTTAAGGACTTCAAACCAGAAACGACTTACATTCTGTGGTTGCTGTTAACGATTCATATGGAAGTGTAAGGCTCCTTCTTAATCTCTACTTTTGATTATATTTTTTATCGGAAAATAAAGTTTAAATGAGCATAAGTGTAATAACTTCATATATTTATAGTTCTAGTGTTTTATTTTATGAAACAAATGGAAATAAATTCCCACAGAATTCCTATCCTCCTATACCCCTCCTCTCCTCCAGGAATAAACAGTTATTTCAGGCCCCTCCTATCACTAAAAATTCTATTACAATGAATCTTTCTTCAGCATCTCTGGATCAATATCATGACCTAATGTGGTTGAAAAGATTGCTTTAGTAATCACTCAGGGGAGTATCAGAACACTTTCTTTTCTCACAAGTAAACAAATTCAATGTTTTATCTTAAGGAGTCACCATTTGTACGAGTCACAAATGGGCTAACAAGTATGAAAAAAGAGTTTATCTGCTCAAAACAGTTCCATTACTTTGTAGAATCTTTGGTACTGAGATTCCCAATCCTCCCACAGACCATTTCAGATGTTTACATGCACGACAGAGTGAACATATGCCCCTTGCAAATAACCTTTAGTGTTGACTGACCTTGTTTTTACCAGCATTCCACCTAGGGGTCTGGAAAAAATAAATTTAATCTAAAAAATTACACTTAATACATCTTAAAATAAATGACAGTTGTCTCATATTTAAAATTTGTAGTTGCTGTTGCTGTTCCTCTTATCTCCATGACTTCCATTTCTTAGAGGTCTTCTGGTCAGTGGGATTTTCATAACCACACGAGGTTCCACACTTTCTGAAGCCAGATACGAAGTATTCTGGACCAGGTCATACCAAATAAAATCCCCAGATGACCTCTAATATCATCCTGATGAAGATGACTCCTGGAATTTTTATCTTGGGTTTAAATAGGCAGTTCTATGCAAGTCTTCTACATTTTGTTTCTGGGAAATAACTCAGTATTTTTTTTTGCCCTCTCAGTTCGAAGCTGCCCGTTGCTAAATGTGGGCAAAGGGCAAAGGCTTCTAGTAAGACACATTCTAAACCGGAAACAAAGAGGATATCTAAATAATTGTGAAATGATCTACTAATTACATTCACCATTATTTCCCCAACACCATCATTTTCTACATTTGCTTCTGTTAGAAAGAAACCTCTTGTAAAGAGGAGGGGTAAGGAGAAGCAACACCCAGAGAAAAACAGGTAAAAAAAAATTCACCTGCAAAATTGCTGGATGCAACAGTAACAAGGCACGTGCGCTGCACAGAGCCTTTGAAAGGTAGCCAGGGCAGAGTTAACACACGCTGAGTACTTTGAATTACGAGCCTGGTCGTTAGATTAATTTTCACATCCCTCAAAGTAGGAGTCTGCCCCCACCCAATTCCCACCCCCCATTCCTTTCCTCTGTTTATCTCAGCATTTTAACAGACACACACTTGCCTCCCACCACGGCACACCGCGCCCGGTTAAAGCAGGCTCTCTCTCTCCTCGTCCTGGAATTGCACCTAAAGCTCAGCCCCGGTAGCTTGTCGGACGAGAAGTCTAATTGGAAAGTGCTGTTAGTTTAGCAACTCCAAGAGCTCTTTTCAAAATTTAGTCTGACCTTCCAACTACCTCCAACATATCATAGTTTAACAGTCACACTTAGGATACATTCCTCTCAATCTGCACTGTAGACTGTAGACATTGGTACTGACGTGCTGCCAGATCTGAAAAAGTTTCTTAGGTCCTTCCGGACCTAGAATGAAAAATACAGCGTCTAGGAAAAGCAGCATCCTAATCGATCCCCAACGTGGGTGTCCAGAAGGGTCCCTTTCTCGTTCAACTTGTTGGCGATGGGCTGAAGAAGCCCGCCCCAGCTCTCCACGTTCCGACGAAGCATTTCAGGCCGGGAAGCCCCCTCGCTTTCTAGGCATCCACGCCCAACCCCAAGACACGAATGGGAAGGGCCAGGGAGCAGGTCCCGCCGGCCCTCTCGATGTTTCAAGATCTCCGTGCTCCTGCCAGACCCTCCAGCCCGCGCGTTCTACTTAGATGTTTCATTACATAACCCCCGCTCCTCCGTCACCCACGGAGTCACGGGGGCCCAGGCTGTCCCACGCCTCGCACACTTCCCCGAGGAAGAGCGGCTGGCGGTGGACCCTGCGAGCGAGCAGCGCGGTCCCTCTGCCCCGCGCAGCGACCCCGACCCACGCTTCCGCGCCTCTCCCCCGCAGAGCGCGGGCACGCTCGGAGCCCCGCCCGGCCCCCCACCCCTCGGACCGGGACCCCAGGCCCCCAAGATCTGCCCTCTCAGTCCCTCTCGAGGTCCCCTTCGCCCTGAGACTTTCTACTCCGACCCCGTGGGACCTGCCGCCCCTGCCGCTCTCGGGGACGCCCCTCAAACTCTGTGTCCCACCCCTCTCGGGGACCCTCCCTCACACCTGTCCCGGCCCCTCTAGGAAACTGCCCTCAGACGTGCTGTCCCGCTCTGTCTCGGGGTCCCTTCTTTTCAGACACGCTGTCCAGGACCCTCTCAGGGTTCGCTCTCTTCCAGCCCGCTGTCCCGGACCCTCTCGGCGTCCCCTCTCAGACTCACAGTCCCCTGCTCCTCGTAAGGTTGCCCCTCAGCCCTTCGGCACCAGCTCTTCTGGGGGTCTGCTCTCCACAGTCCAGATTGTCAAACCCGCTCCCGGAACTCCCCTCACTCCTCGCCGATCTCATCCCGCCCAGGGTCCCCTCGCCTAGGCTCACGCTGTCAAAGTCCCGCACCCCGGGGCTCTCACCTCAGATCTGCTGTCACCACCCCGGCCCGGCGTCACCGCCGCCGCTTCCTCTCCCACACTTGTTCCCGAGTCGCTCTTCTGTCGCTCGTCCTCTGGAGGATCTCTAAGTCCGGTCGCTGAGTGCCCGGGCAGGCCTCGCGGAGCCCCCACCCGCGATCTCTGTGTCGCGTCCCACTCTCTCACGCAGGACCCCACCGCCGCCGCTACCACCGCCGGGCTCCACACAGACCCTCCCGCTACCGCCGCTTGCTGCTGTCCGAGGTGCGGCTCTTGCCAGGGGTGGCCAATCGCACCCGACTGGGCCGAGCGTGCTCCGCCCCTTGGTTTCAGTCCGCCCGCCCCCCGCCTCCGACCACGCCCCCAGCTCGACTCTGATAGGCTCTCTACTGACCTTCCTTGATCGCGGGGCGCAAGCCTGTGCCCGGATATAGGTACTTGATTGGAGGCGCCTGAGAAGCCGAGCTGTCGATGGCGCCTGAGGATTGGCGGAGTTGACGGTGGGCGGGATGAAATGGGGCGGGGTTTTGTCGGACGCGGAAAGCCTTGCAACTTTAGTTACCCAAGGGCCAGCTTGGGGTGCGGTCATTCTTGTTTGTGCTGCGCTGTGGTCAAAGTTCATGGCACTCCTCCCCGCTCTTTTACTTTTCTTGGGAAACTCCCAGAGACTGGGGCCCTCTGGGACTCCCCTGGACCACCATGTTAGAGCCTTTGAGGAGGACCCCATTCTCCCAGCAGACCTTGCACAGCTTTCTAAGTAATTCTGCCAGAAAACAATATAGCATTTATTCACTCGTACTTGTAAATATTTTATGAATTAAACTCTTCTTGTAGCTTTGTCGAGGGAGTTGCCCTACGTTGTATTCCGTTCAAAAGATGTCAGTTTAATAGTGCTCTTGGAAGAAGAAATCTGTATGCTAGATGCATGCTCTGCACAACTACTACTCAGCACTGATGGGGCACATTTTTGATAGTTACAAGGACAGAGCTTTAGAAATAATCAGTTTGTGGGTTTTGATAAATATTGCAGGCGGAACAGGAACTGTGTGGTAGGGGAAACTTGGTTAGCTTTAGCAAGGGTTCGGCAAGCTATTCAACATACTCTTTTTCAGGGCCACATGTTTTAATGATTCTGTGTTAACTAATGGCCAAAGTGTAATAAACTTTGACCCAAGTGCAACCTGTGATAACCAGAGATCCATCTTGACCCAAGGTGAAAGATGGCCTGCCAGGGGTGAAAGTGCATCATGTTACCCAGAGCCATTCTTTCTATTTTTGTGAAATTCGATATGTTGATTAAACAATACATGAAACTGAAAACTGCTACTCTCATCTCTAAATCCCAAAGCTTATGGCCTTTGACCAGTTATTTATGAAGAAATTGTTTCATTTTACAAACACGAGTTGATCCCAAGCCTTGTCAGATTTGTTTGTAGGAGTTCACTCTCAAAAACTCTCCATCCGCTATTTTTTGTGTTCACTCCTATTGATAAAATTTGTCTTCTAAACACTATGTTTTCCCTGCTGTTTTAAAATCATGCCCCGTTCCAGTTACGTTTCTCCCCTGGGAAGTTTGAGTGGTAGGGTAGGCAGAGAGGGCCTCTATAAATGGGGTTGGCAGGACTTTAAGACTACTTCCGAAGTAGATGTCTTCTGAGCAGCGTAACTTCTGCCATTGGGGAAGGGATGCAGAGACATTTCAAAATGGAAAAAACTTAGCTTTGAGGGAACTTGATTTTTATAGACCTAGAAAAACTGTCCAAAACCATTATATTAAAATAGCTAGGTCCTCCTTATAGGTAAATAAGTAAAAGAGTATTTATTAAGAGCTCATCCTACCAATTCTAAGGTTGGCAATATGTATTGGAAAAAATGGGGTAAGTTTTTACCACTCAAGAGTTCAGCTGTGTCTATTCACATAAAAAAAGAAATGCATGACCATTGACAGATGTTATTTGCAATCAAGAAAATAGAAATAAAACATAAGCGAGATAAAAAAATCAAGTGTCTTGAAAGGAAACCAATTGGCAAAGAAATCAACTCTTTTTCTTTTTGATTCGTTAAATCAATGAACTGTAATTTCTAAAATGTTGGTGCTTTTTCTGATCTATAATTACTGCTACTGATAGCAACTCAAGTTCTCAATACAGTTGATTACAAATAATTAAATGTGATCTAACACATTTCTTTTTCTTAAAAAAAGAAAATGATGTCATTCTTTGGACAACAGACAGTTCTGAAATCTTAGTTTATATATAGACAGTGGACCTACAGTGAGCCCTGAGAATGACTTATTTAGAAGGGGCTTCAGAAGATCTCTCAACTGCTGGAAAGACATCGTAGCATTCCTTTTTGGAAATTCTTGAGTTTTGTTGGGAGGAAGAATCTCTCACAAACATAGCCAAGATTTTAATGAAGACCAAGTACAAAATAAGAAATGGTAAAATAAATGGGAGGAGAATAAGTTTCTGCACTTTGAGAAGGCTCTATGGGGACTCGTTCAGAGATAAATTTAGTCACAAAGTACCTGAGAATCATACTATTGGATTCCGCATTGTATTTTTACAGTGTGTTGAACTTTACTACTTGTAAGTTACTTTTTCTCTGGAGACTTGGTACAACGCAGACAGTAGGGCTACTTTGGACAAACCATTTTACAGCTCCGTGTCTTTTTCCTTATCCCTTTTCTTGCTCCACGTAATGAGAGAAGGGACATCCTAAATTGGTTCATTAAGCAAAGCTTGTAACACTGTGTCCTCTTCTGCTCTGAGGGAATCACACAAATCAACTCAGGCAGGGAGTCCCCTCTTCTGTTTTATCCCTCTCGTTTTCTTTCCACCTAACACTGTCCTTAAGTTAGCCTAATTAACTTCCTGTAGGCAAATGTGCCAGTTGAGAGCCGGTTAGCAAGTTATTAGATTGGGGGGAACGACTTTTTAAAAAAACTAATATTCTAAGAAATATGAAGAAGCTGTACTGTAGAGGGCCTGGCTCTGAGAGTCTAAACAAGGCTGACTGACTGGATGCTATCGTCTTCTAAGGCAAGTGACAGCTCTTTCTCATCTGTAAAATCGGGACAACATCTTACTGAGTAAACCTACACAAACAGAAAGGACTCCCAGAGAGCGGGAAAATACCGTTTTGCTGACTCCAGGATGGAATACCAGCATCCTTATCTTTATTTTAGTTTTCAATAAAGCTTCAATTAGGCGAGGAGCCATGCTCCTTTTCCACCAGCCAGAGCGGAGCCAGGCTCCTTTTCTTCAGGATAATCAGGCAAACTCTATACGTCTAGGTTTAATGTCGTTCACCTGTTTTAAGAGACCATCTCCACCTGCCCAAAGCCCTTCTTCTAACCCTCTTCAACCCTCAAATTGCTAATGAAGCTCGCTTGAGCTCTGGCCCCAGGCGCCACCTGGAGGCTATTTCCGGAAGTCACCTCGGAGCTTCGGGGTCCTGGCCGTGGCCAGGCTTGCCCATGGAGTTGCCTAAAACTAGAGATCCAGATACCGTCTCTACGAACTACCCGTTGAGGATTTTAAGGCGGGGATGAAGCAGCTGGGGTTAAGGCGAAGGAGGCATCAGGGGGCCTCTGTACTCCCTGAAAGATGGCGGAGACAGGCGGTCCTCGGACAGCTCGCGACCCGGAAGTTGCCACCGGCGCAAAGCCCCCGTTGCCGAGCGCAGGCGAGAGGGGCGGAGCTTGCCCGAGACTGGCAAGAGGTCGCCGCGGCTCCCGCTTTTTAAGTTGGCTGCACTCTCGGGTCCTGCTTCGCGGGCGTCGAGTCCGCGGGGCGCTTAGCCGCGGGTCTCGGGTGGCGCTCTGAACTACTGTCAGAGGCGACATGAGTGCCGCGGGGCTGTTGGCCCCGGCTCCGGCCCCGGCTGGAGCACCGCCGGCTCCGGAGTATTACCCCGAGGAAGACGAAGAGCTGGAGAGCGCCGAGGACGACGAGCGCAGCTGCCGGGGCCGCGAGTCGGATGAAGGCGCGTCCTTTAGCTCGCTGGGTAGCCCGGGGCGGGGGCGGGACCGGGACCGGTGCTGGAGGAGTTGGGGCTGCTAGGGAGAGGGGCGGCGCGACCTCTGTAGCTTGGGGCAGGCTGGAGGGGCAGCTGGAGGGAGCGCAGCTCCAGGAAGTTAACCCTACCTGTTCAGGGGGAGGGGAGCTGTGGGTACGCTTCCTCATACCGTTTTGGGAAGAAGGGATTTAGGGAGCTGTTGTCACAGCTGGAGGAGGTCCCTTTAAGGTTCTGCTTCTCATTTCCCAACCGTTTCTGGTTGAACCTCAGGTCTTCACTGTTTGGAATGAGAAAGCCTTACATTGGGTGCTCCTCCCCTTTTAGTTCCTGAGAAGATTCGAGCAAAGCTGTTTGGCTTCTTAGTCCCCTGGTTGCTCCCTCGCCCCCACCCTTTACTCCGGGTTAATGCTTTAGTCAGACTTAGCTTGAGGCAGTGCAGGTCCGTTTGGTTAAAGGAATGGGACCTGGAATCAGGTATAGGTCTAAATTTAGCTCACTTAACCCGTCTTTTGACCTTAGACAATCTAAGCTCAGGAGCCTCAATTTCTCCAGCAAATGGGGGTTCCTAGTATTGGTGTGAGGACTGAATGAGATACGCACAGAAAGTGTTGTACTGGTACTTTAAAGCCTGGTACTCAGGAAATACCCAGTGCTTTTTTTAACCTTTGGGGCAACGGACATAGGGGGAAGGTAGGATTTGGATTTGTTTAATAGTGCCCAGGTGTTGTGTTTTTAAGTTTCATACTCTTTGTATTATCATTACTGCCTCTCAGAGTCTTGTTTTTCAAACTGGGTTTTACACTTCGGCAAGTGTGAGGAACACTGTTTTGGAGGGAGCTGGATAGAGGAGGAGAATGGTGGAGAAGCAAGGGACGAGGGAGACGAGGGAGGCAATAGAGACCAGTATATGGGTAGAATATTCTGGCACCAAATAGGGCCTTGGAGCAAAAGGCTAGACCAGCTGTCTGAAATGAGGATTATTCATTTCAGGTCCCCAAGTGCCAAGTGCTGGGGCTGGCACATGACAGGAACTCAGGGCAGAAAGGTTTGTAGAGAATTGGACCTGTAACAGCCTTTAAGAAGGCAGCTGCTTGTGCAGATATAAATAAAGGTGAAGGAACTAATTGATTTGGTTAAACCCTATTTGAAGACAAGGCTTAACCAGAGATTTTGAATGTTAGTCACTTGTTACTTGTACTGCTTTTAGTGCCCACAAGGGGGAGCGGCGGAGCCAAAATTGATTTTCCCCAGACTTAGGTAGGGTTGTTGAAATATGTAGACATTCCAGCGGTTTGCTTATTCTCAGAACGTTAAAAATGTTCTGAAAGTTTCTGTGTGATCATCATGCCCCTTTGAAAATCTTTCAGTTATTAGAATTCAGTTCATTGATTTGAATTCTCCTTCATATACATGGGATGTAAAATCTGTTAAGAGTTCAAACTGGATATATTCCGGAAGAGAAAGTAGATGCTAGATTGTCTCAGATAGTGATCAAGGCTTGCCTGCCTGTAGTTTTCCAGTCTTACACCAGCATCTCCTCTTCCTGGTCTGCCTGTGCTCTGCGGAAGAAGCACTCTTGACCATGACCGTTTGTGTCTGTTATACCCTACTCTGTAGCTGCACTTCAGATAAAGGCAAGCTGTGTGACTATTTAGAACTTGGAAATAGCATTTTCTTTTATGAAGTAACTAATATTTTTTCACTGATGGCTTTACTCAGGCCTGCACTGACTAGAATTCATTTTTAAAAAAACCTAGTTTATTACATGTGTAAGGTAATAGCAACTATGTGAACTGTGATTTTAACAAGCCCTTCTCTGATTTTATGTAGACACTGAGGATGCTAGCGAGACTGACCTGGCAAAGCATGATGAAGAAGATTATGTAGAAATGAAGGAGCAGTGAGTATGACTTTCAGGTTTCTTGTTTGGAATATACAGTTGACAAGGAAATCTCTGTAATGACCTTGTGGGTACGGCTTGACCACAGTGCCTCCAGAGACCACGTATATGTGTGTCTTTAAATTTGTCCCATTTGATCAGTCTTCCTATTACAATTTTTTGAGGAGAGGCTAGAAAGAATCTTGAGGGAATGATCCCAGGGGAAAAAGGCCAAACAACAGGACGGATACCCCCCCCCCCGATTTTTTAGCTAGTAAGTTATATTTTATTAATTTTATTTGTTTAACAACATATGGTAAATATGATCATATAACATCAGGAGGTTGTGGGTTTGCATCCCGGTGCGGAACCTCAGTGTTTTTTATGTCCATCTTCACCAGGTTGATCTCCTGTTTACAAAAGCTCAAAATGCCTTGATCCATGTTCATTACCACTTTCTTCAGTAACAAATCTGTCCACTGAAGTCAACAATTAGCATCAAATTTTTAAGAGCTTCCTTCTGTAGTGCCTTACTTGTATAGACTGTTATTTTCTTTTTTATTAGGGATTTTTAGTTGAAGCCTAACCTTATGTAAGAGACAGTAATGTCTAATGTTGCCATTTGTAGGTAAAAATTCACGGGAGGGTGCAGCTGTTCACTGCAGTGCATCACTGCATCAAATCCTCATGAACTTCTGCCCCAGGGTCTCACTTATGTAGACTGTTTTCTTTCTTTTTTGTAAAAGATTTTGTTTATTTTTATAGGGGAAGGGAGGGAGAAAGAGGAGGGAAACAACGTGTGGTTGCCTCTTGTGTGCCCCCTTCTGGGGCAGGGGACCTGGCTCACAGCCCCTCCATGTTCCCTGATTTGAATTTGTGACCCTTTGGTTCACAAGCTGGTGCTCAATCCACTGAGCTACACCAGCCAGGGCAACAGGTTCTTTATTTCATCATTTTCTTTGGTAAAAATGTATCTGTGGGTTGCTTTTTTATACAAAAGAATGAAAAATATCTTGATTGATTAAATAACTGTAATGTTTACTTTTTTAAGTTTATTATTATTTTTTTCTCATTGAATTTATTGGGGTGATATTGGTTAATATGATTATATAGATTTCAGGTGTACACTCATTTTTGTTTAGATGCGAAAATCATCAGAGAGGGTAAATGATGTTTCATGGCTACCCGACTCACAGATGGATATGACCACACTGAGCGTTAACTGTACACTGGGTGGTGTGCTAGATTGCAGAGTGCTCAGGGAGACCAGGATTGGAGAGCAGGACTCCCGCCTCAGTGCCCTTTCCATCATCACACGTTCTCTTTGTCTTCAACAGAGCCACAGCTAAGTGTGCCCGGAGAAACTAAAACCGCTCACTTTTGTCGTGGACACAGATGCAAGCCAGTATTAAAAAAAATTGTTGAATGTATTTTGAAGCTCTTGATTTGACTTAATCCTAAACTAGGTGGCCTACATTCTTCTCATTATATGTCTTTTTAAAAAGATTTTACTTATTTACTTTTAGAGAGGAAGAAGGGAGGGAGAAATAGAGGGAGAGAAACAACAATGCGCAAGAGATACATGGATTAGTCACCTCTCCCACGCCCCCTACTGGGGACCTGGCCTACAACCCAGGCACGTGCAGTGACTGGGAATTGAACTGGCCATCTTTTGGTCTGCAGGCCGGCACTCAGTCCACTGCGCCACACCAGGTAGGGGTATAGGTCTTATTTGCAAATGTTTTGTGACTGCCCTTTGGGTTCTGTCATTCTTTTCAGCCTTTGGTACCCAAAGCAGTCATTCAGCTAAAATCTGACCAGCGCTAAATAAAGGAGGATTACTTCGTGTGATTTTTCTCATAGCTTCATCCCTGAAACCATGCATGCTTTTTAATAAACATTTAATTTTATTCTCTTCAGGCATTTTACCAATTAACCTTTACCCATTCGAAGTGCATTCTCACATACCTGTTCTTTTCCTGAATCTGAATTTTTTGTTATTTACTTCTTCAACGTGTTGATACTCCTTTTCAAAGACAGACTCAGAATTCAAAGGTGTTGTCTGGTGCACTCAGTGCAGTGGAAAATTCAGTGCACCAGGTTCCGAATACGGACTACTTGGGTACAGTTTACACACCTGTTCCCTCCTGTACTTGGCATGTTTAAACATGCTTTAGAGACAGTCTTTTAATTGAATGTGCCCCATAATATTTGGTGATATAGAAGATAATTTTGATGAAAATTGAATGCCTTCCTCTGAAACCTATGTAATTTTATTAACCAATGTCACTTTAATACATTCAATTAAAAGTAAATAAATGAATTGCAAGTAAAAACAAACTGGCATGCCCATGTAGTTCAAGGTGAGCACTGAGAGTACAAGGTGAGCGCTGAGGGTACATCAGAATTTTCCTGAAAGAATCAGACATCCTGAGTAATTCTCAGATTCTGCCTCCTCCTTCCTCAACCTATAGGTAGTTGGGGTGTATTTGCAGGCTTTAGTTAACCAATCAAAAGGCTGTTATGCTTATTAACCATTGGATAGTGGGTTATTTTTTTCCCCGCAGTTGCAATTCTTGTTTTTGAAATTGGGGGTGTTTTTCAGGTAGAAGTAAAAATACTGCTGAAATGTGATTCACCTGTGGAATCCGCCAGTCATTCCGATTTGCCAGAGTGTGTGTTGCCTGTGATCCGTTCGGCGTGGCGGGGAGAGAACTTGGCGGTGCTTTTCCTTTGTGTGTGCCGTGTGCTCTCATCCAGCTGGGGCTGCCAGCAAATCGTGCATTCTAACTTTTGTTGCTGAATTACTGTTTCTCTGATCCTAAAAAAGTGGTGCTTTTAAAAATGACATGAAGGTTTATTAACTTAGTGCTTACACAGCTAAGCTAGCTATATAGAAAAAATGTGCTAAGGGCATAATCTTACTCCTGTGGAATGTATAATCTCATTGCAGAGTTGATAGAAGAGCTGGGTTCAGTGCCGCGTGTGCGTGTATGCGTGTATGCGTGTGTGTGCGCGCGCGTGTGCGACATGCTTGTAAGGCTAGAAGAAAATGGCCTCACTTTCAGTCTTTTTGTGTAGTCTTGCCCGTTTATCATTGTCACTTGTTTATTAAAATCTGCATGCCTCATTTTTAGATTTTTAGACTGATTTCTAAAGGTGGGGTAACAGGAGAATGTACAAAATTGGGAAGGGATCAAGAACACAGAATTTTTGTCCCTTTCTGATCCCTTTGGCGGCTGCTGCTGCATTTTGAACCAGCTAGCACGCCTAAGTTTTCTCTCTTTCCTAAGGGACTCCGATGACATTCCTGTAGCAGCCCAGGTAACTTCTGCGTGTAGATCATTTCGGAATTGAGTGTGGAACGTGTTGTCTCTCAGTGTGGCTTTCCTTTCTTCACAGGATGTATCAGGATAAACTGGCTTCTCTCAAGAGACAGTTGCAACAGCTGCAGGAAGGTTGGTGTGCGATTTAACCCTTCATTTCTAAATATACTCTTTATATTACAAACCTTTGAGACCTGTGTATTTCACTTCTCTGTTGGAGTGATTTAAAATTTGGTAGGGCTGATTTTAGCTCTCTTGGTGTACATTTTGCTATCTTTTATCAGTAAAGTGCGATTTTCAAACTATTGTGGAGTTTCACCTAGGGCTTCTGAACAGCATGAACTGAAGATCAGTCTGCCTACTGCTAGTCACTTAAAATTAATTAATTAATTAATTAATTAACTATTTTTAGAGAAGGGAAGGGAGGGGTAAAGACGGAAACATCAGTGTGTGGTTGCCTCTTGCTTGGTACCCCCTACCGGGGACCTAGCCCGTAACCCAGGCAAGTGCCCAGACTGGGAATTGAACTGGCGACCCTTTGATTCTCAGGCCAGTGCTCAGACCACTGAGTCATACCAGCCAGGGCTGTTAGACGTTTTTCAGGGGAGATGTTTCCAGAACAACAGATGAAATTATACTGTTCTTTCTAAAGTAAATGCTGATGAGCTGTGAATTACCCTCCTGTGTTTTCTCTCTTTAGCATGGTAAAGTAAAAATGGGTTGTAGCCTTGGCCTGCTAGCTTAGTTGGTTGGAAGGTTGTCCCAATATACCAGGGTTGTGGGTTCGATCCCTTGTCAGGGTACATTCAAGAAACAACCAACCAATGAGTGTTCTAACTGATAAGGTGGAACAACACATAGTTATTTCTCTCTCCCTCTCAAATCAATAAGTAAAAATTATTTTTCAAAAATGAATTGTATCTTGTTGAAGATTGTTTTCTGCTGGAGGCAGTTTAGGCTCTCGAGTCTCATTATGGGGCTGAATCCCACCTTCACTGCTTTCTAGAGATCTGACTTTGGACACGTCACTTGCTCTTGCTTAACTGAAGAAAAAGAAAGTGGGATTGTGTACAAAAAGTGACGGGTCCTTCAGGCACACTGTGAGAACTCAGGGACGGGGGGCTGCTGCCATGACTCCCAGACTTCACTTCGGGGTGTCCCTGCCTCAGTGAAACTGCTTTCCTGCCAGGTACTTTTATGGCTTGGACTAGTCCATCTTGTACTGACTTCTGCTTATTCTACTTTTTTTCATGACACTACATTAATATAATAATACAGAGAAAGAAATGCATTCCACTCTGGCAAGTCTGTGAGGCATGATTGAACGAAGAATTTTGAAAAAGATGCTTGCTTTTCATACAGGGTAGGGCAAAAGTAGGTTTACAGTTCGTATGGAAAATAATACAGTGGTTAATAATACAAGAATAAAGTGTGTTTCCTGTACTCACAGCTGTAAACCTACGTTTGCCCCATGCTCTATCTTACTAAAGCATTATGATTAGGAAACACTCCACATTAATTGGGACCCTCATAATGAGCAGCTTTTGGGAAGATCAATGAAAAGAGTAGAGATTTGGTAAGAATCTAAACCTAAGCTGTCCAGTATTATTACTAGCCATGTGTGGCTGTTTATATTTACCTAAATAAAATTAATAACTCAGTTTGTCGGTTGCATTAGCCACATCTCAAGTATGTAGAAACCACATGTGACTAGTCGCTACCGTGTTGGACAGTGCAATGTTAAACATTTCTGTCATCCCAGAGAAAGTTCTGAATAGCATTGATTGAGACCTGACCTTGCTGAAGGAGAAGGAAGTTCTCCCAGGAAAGGAAAGCCCGTTGACTTGAACCGTAGCAGCGAGTGATCAGAGTCTCCTGAGATTCCCTGACCTTTCTGTAACTGCTCACTTGCTAGCGCGTCTTCACCCACTGGCCTGGGGTGACTTCTGCTGTGTGTGAGTTGGGGGCCAGTGTCCAGTTAGTTCTGTGTGTGTGTTGCCTTAGTTTGCGTTCCATTCTGATGTGGCTAAGACAGCCACTGGTGGTGCTAGAAAATAATTTTAGGAACCAGAATGGAGAGCACATCTTCAAAATGACTTTCTGTTTTCTAAATCTCAAAATCAGGTACGTTACAGGAATATCAGAAGAGGATGAAAAAACTAGATCAGCAGTACAAAGAGAGGATACGGAATGCCGGTAAGTGCCATCTTAAATGGAAATAAATCGTCTTCAGACTTGCCTCTTTTTGTTCATCATCAGTGTAATGTGGCTGTAAGGGCTGTTCTCCAAAGAGGGGGAAATGTATCTCAAACATTCCATTGTGGGGAGAGTTTTAGGGAAGAGAGATTTTAAAGGTGCAGTTGTGTTAAACTGGTTCATCTTTTTT